>VUQJ01009912.1:20953-49237 GCA_015108635.1 Andinoacara biseriatus
TCTTTTAGAAACTTGCCCTGCAGAAGTTGGACAGTCTTGCACCAGCAAATAGCCACTTACTGCTCTCCTAAACTGCTCAAGAAAAAAGCAGCAATGGATGTATTTGGTGGTGCACCACGTTTCTTAGCCTATCCGAGACCTGTAGTGGTACAAAGTGGGACTGATGCAGTCCTAAAGTGTCAAATTGGTGGTGATCCAAGGCCTGCTGTTATCTGGGAGCGAAACAATGAAAAGATTGACCCACAAGGACGATATCGGGTCTTTGAGGATGGCAATGTTTACAATCTCATCATCTCAGCCGTCACCACTGAGGATAGTGGACAGTACATATGCAAAGCAAAGAACAGCATTGGGGAAACCTATGCAGCTGCCACACTGAAGGTGGAAGGTGAAGCACAAGAGATGGAGCTGCGGGAGGAAAATAAGCCACGATTCCTCATCAAGCCCCTCTCCACTCGTGTTGGCCGTGGGGAAGACGCTGTCTTCTCTTGTAAGCTTTGGGGAAACCCAAAGCCAGAGGTTGTCTGGGAAAAAGATGGTAGAAGACTCAATGAGATATTTGAAAGCACACATTTCAGTGTGGGCTACCAGGATGGTGGATGGTTCCAGCTCAAGATCTTTAAGACCCGTGCTCCTGATGGTGGTGTATATACATGCAAGGCTAGAAATGAGTTTGGGGAAGCACTAGCAGGAGCTGTGTTGCTTGTTGATGCAGGTCCAGGACATGAAGAAGAAGGAAATCGTAATGGCTATATAAATGGCCACTGGAAAGTCCATCAGGGAAAACAAAGGAGTGGTAGGCAAGTGCCAAACCGCCTAAAAGACGACAGCATGACCAAGTCAACAAAAGTAAAGATGTTTGCTGTGACAGAGGGCAAACATGCTAAATTCCGCTGCTTTGTGACTGGGAAACCCAAACCAGAAATAATTTGGAGGAAGGATGGCAGACTGATACTGTCTGGAAGGCGTTACTTGTTGTATGAGGACAGAGAAGGCTACTTCACACTGAAAGTTCTGTATTGTAAGCAAAAGGATAATGGAGTTTATGTCTGCGCTGCATCAAATACTGCCGGACAAACCCTAAGTGCTGTACACCTCTCTGTCAAGGGTAAGTCAAGAGCATTTTCAATGTCATCATTTATTTGTGTAAAAAGGACATAAAAGTATAGTACTGTGCCAGTCATGAGCCATCCCTAACTTCTTCATATTTAGCTTCCAAAATATGTCAGACTTGACTGCAATTTTTATACGTGGTCTGGGGCAAAAGTTCTCCAGGCTTTCTGAAGGTCTTTCAAGGTTAGAAGGTTTTTCTGTGGACACTGGCTGCTTTTTCACTCATTTTCAGTCCAGTCCATTTTCAGTGGAAAGCTTTATTTTTTTTTTTTAAGTTCAAGCCACTTTCTATAATCAACTTAAAATGGAACCTAACTCAAGCACTGTTGTGTCTACACATAACAGACAATTTAGCAAAGAGCCAATTTAAATTGTATTGTTAGCCACTTTTTAAAAGCAGCCTTTCACAAATAAAAAAATAACATATTATAAATATTAACATATTATAACATATTATAAATATGTTATAAATATATAAATATAAATAACATTTGTTCCCAAATGCCAAAGATAATAAAGCTCATGACATAAAATAGTATTTCTGCACCAACAAGGTGATTTACAAAAATCTGGAAATTTAGCATATCTCAACATGGTGTGTCCTTAAAAAAATTAGAAAACTGAATAAGTGGAGGACAAAAAAAGTAGTGGGGCAAAAAAAAAACTATCTGCAGCATATGAACAGTGTCTGAAAATCATGTAGACTTGACCTGAGAGATGGCTCTGGCCCATTGACTGCTGAAGCGTCATCAATGGAAAGGTGGCTGTCAAGAAGCTATTCTTAGGGAAGTAAAGCCAAGATATACCAAATTACACAAGAACTGGACTGAAAATAAGTGGCAACAGGTTTTATTGGTTGGTGAATCTAAATTTGAAACTTGTGGTTTAAATTGTCATCAGTATGTAGGAGGTCAGGGAACAAACACATTTTGACAGAATGGAACAGAAGCTGGTAAATGGACTACTTCTTATAAAGCACTTTTCTACTCTGCCTGAGCACTCAAAGCGCTTATACAACATGTTTGCAATCACACAAGCACTTCCATATGAATCTAAGCTAAGTGCTTTTATTATTTAACATACTCTAACTCGCGTCGCCCAAGGATACTTTGGGATGTGGCCCAGAGTAGACGGGAATCGAACCACCGACCTTCCACTATTCCTGAAGACCACAAGACTACAACTACAAGAAAGCAAGACTGTGTAGAAGAATAAAGGTGGTCCTACCAAATACTGATGCTCAAGTTTGTTTGAATAGTACAAATTCTGTTGTTGCCTTATATACTGTATTTCTAGCTAAGTTTGCACATTTCAAAAAAATCACTGCACCTATTTTCCATTTTCCTAGCAAAATATAAAGACAAGAGGGTTTGCTCAAAACTTTTGCACAGTAATGTGCATCTCAAGTAGCAAATGCAGATCCAGTCGTAACCTGTTATGCGTTTTCTTTTTTTTACTGAGTAATGGAGTGAGTAGAGAGTGGTGAGTTCTTGGATCAAATTTCTATCCATTTGATGCTACGATGATGTCAGTAAGATGAAGTGGTACTCTGAGATCATTTATTGGGGTATGGCCAGAGAGGTATTACTATATATATATATATATATAATTTGTTTCATCATGGTTTAAAGATAAAGGTTTTCCTCTTTTAAACACCAAATTTTACATAAATAGTATACAACTTACTAGTGTAACAAAGATGAATACATTACTGTAATGGTTATCATAAGAATTAATGCAAAGAGGAAGCAAAAACAGTGAACTTGTATAAAAGTAATCATCACGCTGCCTACCTAAAGAACAATTTGGCCTTGCATTTTAGTCAGTTGAATTCATTAAAGGATAGGTCTGCATTCTACTGAGCTGTAAATATAATCAGTAAACAAATTATGCCTGGTCCAATGGCAGTCTAATGAAATGTATTAATGCTGTGAAATTGGACCCAAGTGATACCTAAACAGGCCAAGTTTATTAGCTTGAAGAAGAGCTCAACAGTGGTAGGATGTCTGCAAAGGTACTTAGCCTGTGAAGGGTCCAGGGCTGTGTGTCCATGTGATTGAAATCTTTGGAAAGAGGATCATATTTCTCACATGGCCCAGAGAAGTCCAACCTCAAGTATTGTACTGTATCAGCTGGAGAGAGAAAATAGAACTGAGATAGGGTTAATGGTTAGTGGTGGCTATGAAGAAATTTTAAATGGAAGATGGTTTGTATAGCTGTGTGTTACTGGCCTTGTTAAAACATTAGTAAGATAAGGTAATGATGAGCTTTGCACGCACACACCACTAAATACAGTTCACATTCTTTTGTGTACAACTGTCTGGTACTGTCTGATGGTATCGGTTACAAACAGTTTATTCCCTATCTAACACCCGAGTGTGTTAATGACCTTCCCATTCCTCAACTAAATAAGCTACTTGTCTCATGCTTTTGCTCATCTTGTTTGCTTATCTGGAATTTACTGCCAAATATATTTCAATTTACAGTGTTTACTACAAGGTAGTATGTGCTCTGAGTTCTCGCTAGATCCCTTTGCTTTAAGAATTTATATGGAATTACTCAAGTCATTGGATAGATCAAATTAAAATATGAATATCTTACATTTAGTACAATAAGAGATGTCCTATTGGCTCAAACTGTTGCTTTTTTTCTTTGGTCCCAGAGCCGCCCGTGCGGTTCAAGCAGCCTCTCATTGATCTTGAAGTATGGGAACGAGATTTGGCTATTCTCGAGTGCGAAGTTCCAGAGGACTCTGTTCCCATCACATGGTATCTGGAGGATAGACGACTGCAACCAGGGGCCAAATATGGAATGGAGGAGTGGGGAACGAAACGACGACTAACAATCCGTGACATTGGAGTCGATGACGATGGGATTTATCTCTGCGAGATGCCTGACGGTGGCAGAAGCATTGCAGAGGTAGCTGTAAAAGGTAAATCAGGATCCAATAATAAAATAGCTCTATTTGAAGAAAAAAAAAGCAAACTGCAATGGTTTTATATACAGACTAAGTAATATAATTACCATTTTTATAGGCGGAGAAGAATCCATTTACTAGTATTTAACCAGTGCTATTCTGATATATACATACAAATCGAAGCTTTTAATGAAAAGAGATCAAGGTTCACGAGTTTTGTCAGTTTTTCCTCTTTTTTTTTCTAATCATAATCTGTCCCTGTGGTAAGGATATGGACAAATTTTGTATTTTATTTAATTCCCTCTGGAGTCTCTGATCCATAGAACTCAAGGCTGTTCTTTTACAGTTTTGTAGCTGTTAGTTGTTTTTGCAGTGACAGCATCAACTTTATATATAAATCTTAAGAAATTCACACTGAAAGTCCTCAATGTTCCCAGCGAGAAGAAAGAAAAGCCCTCAGAGTACACACTTCCCCTTGCTATGCACATGGCACCTTCAGAATCATGTGTATATGTGACGTGCAATAACAAGATTGTCTGCAACAGCAGAGTTAAAGCGGCTTGAGGCCACTGTTTGTTGTGATTTGGTGCTATATAATATAAATAAAATTGAATTAAAATGGATAAAAATCTTGTCCTGGCTGTCACTGAAAACCCACTTATATTAGTGATCTATCCCCCTGTACTGGGGATAATTACAAGCTCCATAATTTACAGCGGGATGTTTTCCACCAAGTATTAAGAATCCTTGCCCTGTAAGTGACGCATTGAATCACTTGGATGTTTCTTTACAGGGACAATTTTGCGGAAGCTTCCAAGAAAAGTGGATGTCTTGGAAGGTGAAAATGCTGCCTTCTGTGTTGAAGTAGAAAAAGAAGAGATGGATATACATTGGTATAAAGATGGCGTCGAGCTACGTGAAACCCATCAGACCATTATTAAATCCTTTGGTCGAACTCACATTCTGGTTTTCGTCAATACAATGCCCCAAGACTCTGGCCTTGTGATTTTCCTTGTAGGCAGATCCAAGACTTCCTCTCAGCTACGAGTTAAAGGTAGGGTCTATCATCAGTATATTATAGTGCTTCAAATGCAATATTTGTCACAAAACTTGTTAACTTTGAAGTCAGTGTGCACTGATCATTTTTGCAGTCCAAAGCAATGTTGGGGCATGATGAGTTTTTCTTGTTTCAGCTGCCAGACATTGTCCTCCTAGTTGTCCAGTGGCTGTGCAGATCAAC
The DNA here is from genome assembly GCA_015108635.1 of Andinoacara biseriatus. Lineage (NCBI taxonomy): Eukaryota > Metazoa > Chordata > Actinopteri > Cichliformes > Cichlidae > Andinoacara > Andinoacara biseriatus. The sequence goes on from VUQJ01009912.1 coordinate 26,224, forward strand.
ACAGAGCGTGCTAATGCAGCTCTTCTCTCATGGGTTCCTGCTCAGGACTCACGAAAGAATCCTCCATCTGGATATGTGCTTGAGCGACAAGAGGTGGGCACTGGTTCACAAGAATGGCTACAGTGTCTGACCACTGATTCTGCGACCTCCGTGGAGATCCTTGGCGACAGTGTTCCGTGTGAAGCGGATTACCGCTTTCGCATTTGCAGTGTCAACAAATATGGGAAAAGCAATAATGTTGAATTCCCTAAAACTGTTCACTTAGGTAACCTTTATTTTTCTACAACTGTTGTAAAGCCATAAAGCTTTGTTGACTTTCTCAATTGATCACACAAAGATACTGCTTTACAAATCATTAAACAAAATAATCTTATTTTCCAGTTCCTGTGGCCAGAATTCAAGCCCCCTTACAGGATGCCTTGGTGCCAGAGGGACAAGATGGCCTCTTCTCTATTGAGCTTTCTGCTTCAGTTATTGGTACATGGTTTTTAAATGGGACTCAACTTCAGGAGGATGAACGGTATTCCATGCGTCGGTCACGAACACACCAATCTCTTCGCATTCGAGGAGTACGTGATAGAGATAATGGAGCTGAGATTACTTTCATTGCTTATGGCATCCGTGATTCTGCAGCACTCTACATTCAAGGTATGTTTAAGGTTTTCATTTCATAAATTGCTTGATCTTATTTTATTTTTTAAAACTTTTTGTTTGTGCTATTTTAACTAGAATTTGGATACATTTACAAAGAATCCTTAGCACCAGAAATGCAAGATAACACTAGCATATTGTATCCTTTAGTTCTTTCTTCTTATAGTAAATGTCCACAGGATTTATCATTTCCATGTCTTGTCTAACCGGAAATAGAATTGGCTAGTGCCATGTTTTGACTGAGAGGGTGTGGCTCGTCTGAACCGGATTTCCATAAAGTTGAGGTTTAGGCTACTTTATACAAATGAGGAGTGTCCAACACACTCAAACCATTTGGAATATCTTATCAAACCATTGTTGATCCAAAATTATGACCAAGTCAAAAACTGCATATTTGCTTATTAGTTGCCTCAAATTTTTTCAGAAATGTGTTTTGCTGAACTTTTTTTACATTAAAAGAGAAAAAAACTACCAATAAAGCAACCATGTAGTTTTATGTTTAAATTCTGAAAGTGGACAGCTGGCTAGAGGCCAATGCTGGAAAACACCTTGCACCAAAAAAAAAACATCCCTGTGGACACATACCTTTCATGACACTCACACTGGACAAAAAGGACCTGTATCTAGAAAGATCCAGAACATTCCGGAATGATCCATGGCAGATCCATAAAGTTGGATCTCCACGTATCCATAATGTTTCCGGAGAGAATACAGGATGATCTGATCTGTCACAGATTTTTAAATGGATATTATCCAGATATGTAATTGATGTTCATTCAGAGTTTGGATTTTTCAGGGTCCAATCTTGTTCATTTACGGAGAAATCTCCAAAACATATCTGTCAAAGATTCAGTGTGCATTCTTTGGGATATTCTCCGTATCTGTGATGGATACAGAGGTATCATACCTCGGATAGTACAGTATTTTACGGCTTTTATTCCAGTGTCAGTGATGTAAAATGTTTTCATTGTGTTTCTAAAATTTGCAGCGCCTCTTGTCAAGTTTTCCCCGCTGTCAGAGATGGATCGAAACAAATTTGTAGAAATTGGGAATCCCATTGTGCTCTACTGCGAGGTATCAGACCCTGCAGCTCTGGTGCACTGGTACAAGAATGGGGTGGAATTGAAATCCATGGAAGGTCTGCATATCCAATCAGAAGGCACCATGAGACGAATTGTCATCCAGTCAGCAGAGTTATCGCATTCAGGAGTGTACTGCTGTGATGCCATTGATGACGTCATCAGGTTCAATGTAGAAGTAGAGGGTGAGTGGAATGAGTTTCTGATATTACAGTTGTTTTTTTTACAGAGACTAACCCTCTTCATCGTGACTTGTACCAAATTGTCTTTTTTATGTAAAAAAATGCATGCAGTCTTCTTCTAAAGTCTGAATTATCAGATTTTTTTTTTTTTACCACTTATCCATTAAAATATGTAAATATCCATAGCCCCACCTGTGAGGTTTTCAGCAATTCCAGATGCTGAGAGGAACAAAACCATCCAAACAGGCTGCCCCATTGTTTTAGAATGTGAGCTCTCTGATCCATCTGCCCTGGTGCACTGGTACAAGGATGGGTCAAAACTCCATCCTCAAAGCGGAGTAGATATTATATCCGATGGCTTGATGAGGAAAATGGTTATCCATTCAGCAGACGTTTCACACTCTGGCTTGTACTGCTGCAAGACAAAGGGCGACACCATCACATTCACAGTGGACATCAAAGGTGATTTGTTTTACCTCAAGTGATGTGAAGCATTAACAAGCTCCTACTCAGCAAAGCAACTAACTCTGATGACAATCTTGTATATTGTCTGTTGCCTTTCATCTACTGATTAAGTGAGGGCTATGTTCTTTTCAGTGTATTACAGCATGTTAGCAATTTAGCTGTCAGTAAATAGATTATGATAAATAATCTAAATGGCATGAGGTTGATTTAAGGTTGACATCAAATCTAAACATATCTATAGCTCCACCTATGAAGTTCTCAGCTATTCCTGAAGATATGAGGACCAAGTCGATTGAAGCAGGCTGCCCTATTGTGCTACAGTGTGTGGTGTCGGATCCCGAGGCCCATGTGTGCTGGTACAAGGATGAAATGCAGCTCATTTCAAGCTCTGGATTAGAAATCCTCTCAGTGGGCAACACAAGGACATTAGTTGTTCAGTCTGCAGAGCTGAGCCATTCTGGTGTGTACAGATGCACCACAGAGGATGATACCATGGAGTTTCAAGTGGAGATCAAAGGTGACTTTAAACTTCTTATCTTTTTGCGTTCATTTTGTAACCTCACCCCCTCTTCATAGATGCCACTAATAATCCCTGCTTCTACTATGTGGTTTGAAGGACTGTTAATGCACATAACTAAAAAGAACAGTTAACACACTAGGTGATTCCTATTTATATACACTGGTTTTGTGACTCCTATGGCTCTCTATGAATTGAAAGTCTCCAAAGCCCTTTTCATCTTCTGCTCAGCAGTTACATTTTTGTAAGGTATCCATTTCCAAGGCCTTGATTTTATTTAGCTGTCCTGAATTCCCAATGCTAGCTATACCAGTGATGTACTCTACTATCTTTGACGTTGAGAGAACCAAGTCACTTGAAGAGGGCAAACCTATGGAGCTGGAATGTGAAGTTGCAGACTCCACTGTGCCCATCTGCTGGTATAAAGATGGTAAAAAGCTCGTCCCACAGAATGGCTGGGATATACAGAGTAATGGCACATCGAGGAAACTCATTATCCCATCTGCTGAGCTCTTGCACTCAGGGCTATACAGCTGTGAAACCTCTGATGACACTATCCACTTTACTGTGGATGCTAAAGGTGATTTTTCTTTTCAATTAAACATTTAGATCTAATTCTAGAGTTTTATGAAGTCTAGATGCAACTAACATTATGATATGCATTTCTGTCTGTCTGTGTTAAGTGGTGCTTTGTGTCAAGTTGTAACTGTCCATAGTAAAATTAATCTCTACTGACTAAATGAAAACAGTGTAAACCTTGAAAATGCATTTCTCATTGAATTTCAGATGGCAGATTACTTCCCTGTTTTGGGGAAGTTACACTCAATGCCCTTTTCTTCATAGTGTAAATATGTTCCATTAAGTCCACAGTGATAATAATAATCATTAATCCTTAGCTCCAACATTGCCATTGTCGCCTTCGCTGGAGGTTGTGGAGACACAGTTACTTGAAGCAACGTACCCCACTCAACCAGCCTGTGAATCCTCAGACCCTGCTTTCCAGGTGTCAAGGCAGAGGGATACAGAACCTGATTCTGATAGAGAGCCTGATTTTGAAAACGGAGGTATCAAGGACACCCTTGTTATTGAACCAACTCATCCTGCAAACTCTGGAGCATACTATTGTGCAACAGCAGATGATGTTGCCCAATTAATAGTAAAAAATCAAGGTGATTGTACCTTTTTTTTACAAATGCGTTTTCTGTGCAGCTTTAAGTTGCATTTCTATATAAATATCTGTATCAGCTTCTCTTTAAAGTCAATTTCCCCCAATGATTGTTTGTAGTGCCACCTCCAGCATATCTGCTCGACCCTGATGTTGAGAAGGCCAAGTCTGCTGAACCACACGCCTCAATTGTTCAGCAATTTGAGATTTCAGATCCCATTGCCAAAGCCTGTTGGTACAAAGATGGAACCCAGATCTACCCAAAAAGGGAGACTGGCAGCGAAACCCAGAGAAGCAGCCAAATCTTGCCCCTCCAGTTACAATATTCATCTGGTGATGGGAGGTTTGGCTGTGAAACATCTCATGAAGGACAGTTAAATGAGGACATGAAAGGTGGTTCCCCTCATTGTACCCGCACAATTAAGAATCAAGAAATAAGTTAGAAATGCAACGCTATGACCCAGCTCATTGTTTTCTCTTTGGCTTTGTCCAAACAGCAGAGCAGTGTCACTATCGTGACGAGATTGGTGAGATAGCTGATGCATCTGTCCAATACACAGTGGATGTCAAAGGTGATTTGATATTTCAACATCAATCATCCATGTTAACCAAGCACATAAATGCCACTAACAATAGTGGTGTATTTTATTGTTAGCCCAATCATCTGAGGCATCTGTAAATCTTTTTTCCTTTAGAAAATTGCTCTGTGTCACATTGTCATCCCTGGTTTCAGGTCATTTCCTGCTGTTTTTGCCTCTTAAATAAACGTAGTTGTTTTGTAGCTATATAGCTGCTTCTCATACTAACATATACGTTGTGTTTGTCACTTCATTCTTCATTTTAACAGTCATCTTTGCTTGTAACAAGCAACTTACAACTCTTTAAGTCCATCTTATGTCTTATTCATCACCAGATCCTCTCATTCACATTGCTGCCCTGAACCTCTCCCCGTTGCAATGACAACGAACTCTTCTCAAAGACAACAAAAATTAATGTATTTTATGTTTTTATGGTGATAGTGTACAGATTTATGGTACGAGCATATTAGGAGTCAGTTGAAGGAAGACATATTGGAGCTCACTGTCAGACCAAACCTGGTCGATCTTCTTGTTTGTCTTTGCAATGGATAATCCCATAACTCCATGCTAACCCACAATGATGTAAAATTCTGTTATGAGAAGAAGTATTGAGACCATCAACCACTGAAAACCTTTCTCTGTGTACACCACAATGCTTATAGCTACATCGCCAAGGCTCTCTTCTGACCAAGAGAAGAACAAGTCCACAGAGGAGGCTTATCCTGTTGGAGTTATCCCGGTGTCCTCAAAATGCAATTCTGGCATCTCCAGTGGCAAGGGTGGAGATACCGAGACATATGAAGACCATTCCAAGCATATGCCAACTTCTCAATCAGCACATATGACTGACTGTACTGCATCTAAACAGCTGAAGGACCTCTACGACGGTCAACAAATAAGAAAGGCCAAATGTCCCATGTACCGTAACTCTGTAAAGTCAATAACAATCAAATCTGACGCACACCATCACACTACACAACTCAAAGATACACAAGGTGAGGAATTCATTTACTATGTACAGCATACCGAAGCCCCATCTGAAGAACCTGATAATGCCTTGCAGACAGCTGTTCTGACAGATGAGTTGTGTAAGGTTTTGCAAACTGCAACTGCTCAGTCAGAGGAATCCACTTCCAAGAATCTAACTCTCCAAAGATCAGACCAGATCAGACCAGATGAGTTATGTAGCTCAGTACAGATGCCATCTGTCCAGGCAGAGCTAGGCAACCTTCTACAGACTTCAGCTACAATGTCAGAGCACAATACTGACATCTTACAGATTTCAACAGTCAAATCAGACACCACATGTAAGTCTTTAAAAACAGCAACTCCTCAGTCTGAGAAATGCTTTGAATCCTTAAGCTCTGCACATTACAAATCAGAAGATGCCTTTAAATCCTTACAGACTGTAACTGTCAAATCAGAGGAGCCATTTAAGTCAATACAACCTGCAGCTGTCCAATCAGAGGGGGCCTGTAGCTCCATGCAGATTCCACCTGTCTTTTCAGAGAAGCCTCATGATTGCTTACAAACTGAAACTGTCTTTTCAGAAGGGCCCTGTAACTCTTTATGGACTGCAACTGACCAATCAGAAGAGTTAAGCAGACTCCCGCAGACATCTGCTGATCTGTCACAGAGGCTCTGTGACTTCCCTAAAACAGCATCCCTTCAACCATTGGATTTATCTAACCTTAAAGAGGTAGAAACGTTCCAACAGGAGACTTACAGCTTGCAGCAGTCTGCATATGTCAGATCGGATCATCCCATTCACACAGGACAAACAGTTTCTAACGATTCAGAAGTGCTGTCCCTGCCAAATCAGGAAGGAACAGTCCACGCAGAGGTTTATCATACCACGGATACCTCAGAAGAACAAGTAGACATCACAGTTAACTCTGGGAAAAAATATTCCACCCACTATGCAGAGCCTTACATTATCAAGCATCCATCAACTGTCGGATCACAGGTGCTCTACCTCTCAGGGACTCATGATGGTTACTGGAGTGACAGTGTCACTGCAAATAAGGTGGCTGTTGAAGGTGATTTAAACGGTTAGCATTATCAAGCAAAAAATGGACGGGCTCAATGTTGACATTGTGTAAAATGAATGAGATTGCTTTTCTTGCAATCCTTTACATTTTGACAATTTCTATCTTTACTGACTTTGTTCACATTAAAACTACTTCGGTAGTTGAAAAGTTGAGTTTGGTTGGTCTGAGACAGACATTACAAATAGAGAAAAGAGTAAATATATTAGCTTCAAATCCTAACTTGAATGCCTAGTTATCTCAAGTCTAACCAAACACATCTTGTTATATTACTAATAATTGAGGACGTATTTTTATTATGACTTATTTTAACTCTTACGATTTATTGGCATGACTAATCATGAGCTCAGAATTTGCTCTCTTTTGTTTTTAAACATCATTTCTGTTGTAGTCAGTAATAGTGATGCAATTTTCTCTTGATGTTACCTCAAACATCCCCAGCTCCGCCTGTGAGAGTTGCAAGACTTTGTGAGGCTGAGAGGAACAAGTCTGTTGAAGTTGGTGAACCCATATTGCTGCAGTGTGAGATATCAGATCCTAATGGTGAAGTTGCTTGGTACAAGAATGGAATAAAACTTCTTGAAGCAGCTGGGCAAGACATGCTGGCAGATGGTTCAGTAAGAACACTGGCTTTCCAATCTGCAACCCTGTCTCATGCAGGGATTTACAGCTGCAAGACAACAGATGATGGAGTGCAGTTTCATGTGGATGTTAAAGGTGACAACAGCTATTTTTTTCATCTGTTATGAAAGTAGATGTTAGTGCAGGTCAATTCCATACAAAGAAGTTTGCTTTTCTAATAAAGCATAAGTTCGCTTGTTAGTTTATTGGAAGAATAAAATCAAGATAAAGTAAATAGATGCAGGAGTTCCCATGAGAGAGAAAAATATAAGAAAAAAAAAATCAAGATACTTTAAAGGAGACGTATCATGCTTTTAAATCCTTCCTTTTCATATATAAATCATTCACTTGTGGTCTATATAAAGTAGAACTGCAATGCTTTGGTCCCATTTCTTCATTATTGTAGCTCCACAGACCCCACATTGACCCCTTTTCTGACACTCAGCTCAGAACAAGCGGTTTTGGTGCCGTCTCTTGCGCCCCGCCCCGCTCCAGGCCGCGGAGCGTTCAACGCTGCCCCGTTCAGCTACTATTGTAGTTTTAAAGCAGCGCTGCGATTAACTACCGGCAGAGAAACTTTTATTCGCAATATGAATGAAGTAAACAAAGCCTCGACAGAGGAGTTAGCTAGCTAGCGTCAAGAACGTCACTGAACATCACTGAATCCCAAGACAAAAACGGCAAACACAAAGCCAAATAATGTCATTCAAAACATGCAGTAGTCATATCCTCAAGGAGCTAACAGCTAGCACACAGCGCTAACAGAGGGCACAATGCTACTATCAAAACAATGGCCAGGGCGTCATATAAACACATAAAATTTGTCTGAAATAAAGTTTGTTTAGCGTTATTTGAAACTTACCGCTTTGCTGTGTCTGTGGTGGTTTCTGTAAAGAGACAAACTGACCCCTCAATCAGATAAAGTTTTTCGGCAAATCCCTCTTTACTGACAGGAGTTGCTTAGCGCAAACATGAATTTTAATGATGAATTTTAGCCGGGCCAGAGTGCCTCTTCCCCGGGTTAGTGTGTGGAGAGTGTCCCTCCGTTCACCAGAGAAGCTCTGAACTGTGATGAATTTTAGCACTTTGAAGAGTCTCAGATGCCAGGGGGGGCGATGTAAGCAATCGTATGTTACCACGTGCAAAAAACAAATATTTTGACTTACCTACGTGCAACTTCGACATAACTGGACTACAAATCACTGAGAGAAAAAAATGGCGGCCGGATGTCTATGACCTTATTTAGCAGTTTCTGTGACCCCAGAAAAGAGAAAACGTCACGACTCAGAGAGAAAACTGAACAGGCTGAAAATTATGACCCAAAAAGAATATAAAGATATCTATGCAGCACCCAAACAGCATATATTTACATTTTCTGCACTGTTAGACACTGAAAGCACACAACAAAATGTATTTAAAGGCTAAAAAAGTGGATTTTGCATGATACGTGCCCTTTGAAATAACTGAATGCAAAACCTCTTCAAATCTGTTTGCACAGAATAATTTCTTGGTTTAGGTAGCAAGTTTGTGAATTTAAAGAGACAATAAATTTGTTAAAAGGTGATGATCATGATCATAAGCTTCTATAATTGCGTTCCAATATGTGGAAGTCCATGGTTGAAACTGAATCAAGAGTTCTGCTGGGGTGACGTTTTTGTAGGCCGACCCTGAAGCATGGCCCTGGATCCCTTAACAAAAAGTCAATTGGATTTCTCCAAATAGATTTTTGCATAAAATAAGCTCTGTGTAAAATAAGAATTTATGACACATTCATTCAGCAGGATAATCTCTACAAATTAATTCCAAATGCATGATTTCTGAAGCGTAAGTACAATCTCAATGAACCACGTCACATAACTTCTTAATACCAGTAAGCTTCTGTGTTTGATGATGATGTCGAAGCTGCATGACCACTTCTACAGTCTCATTTAGCCACTTGTTAGCAAAAATTCACGAGTGGGGTAATTACTTCTATGTTGTAGAACAAAACAATAAAATGTCTGTAAGTCTGTAAGTAGACTTATTTTAGATAACACTACTCTGGGGAAATTCAGGTTCTGTACAAGTTAGTACTTAGTATACTCCTCTGAAGTTTTCCAATTAGAGTTTTCAAATTGAGACACAGTGGCATGCTCTATTCTATGTAAATTTCAGAACTAATCACATTCTACACTTAGCTAACCTAACCATAAAAGGGCAGTGCAGCTTAATGTGCTTTTAAATTTCATATCCAAGAGGAAGTGAAGTATCTTGTGAAGTCTTTAATTTTGTCAAGAGCTGAGCCAATGCACAAAATTATCTAAGCCTGCTTTCTTTTGCAGAAAACATACTGTTGGTTAAAAGAATTAAAAAGATCAGCAGAATGAACACAAGTAACCTACCAACGATAGCAGCAATGATAAGCCTGATTAATTAATGAGACCACTTCTAATAATCAGCAGTCTTGGAGGTTGAGAGCATTTTTTGACCCTGTTAAAATATTGCGCATTTTTACCAAGCTTCTGACAGGCAGTAAATCTACTGTTAATGTATACTTTGATAAGTTGTAGCTAATAAATTCCAAGATTTACTTTTCAGAATTGTAGTATTACCATTTCGGGCAGAACACGGACAAAAAATCCCCTCAACATATTTTAGTTTTCAAGAAAAGCAAATTAAAAAAATCTTTGAGAAGAAAATCTGTTCTCGATTGAGGCTAATGAAACAAACTGTAACATGATTAAGGGTGTTAAGCTAGCTCTCTGTGGACCATTATTGACATGTGAACTGAGAAAACATGCCCAAAAATACAGTAACCCTCTATTTAGGTCATAATATCCAGTTAATGAAAGTGTTTGCTTCATAAGTCCCTGCTGAGACTGTATATAGAAGCGCACAGCTTTGGTACAGCCGATGGTATTTTGACTCTAATGTCTTGGATATCGTCACAGTTGTGTCAAAATAACTCTGACCTGCTTTGTCAGGCAGCCAGGGTTTCATTAGTTCACTCACTTTTTGCTTGACTAAGTAAAGTGACTGGTCATAAGAAGAACTCCAACCTTCCAGCCTCCTACTGCAAAGGCAGGAATTTCTCAAGGCTAAGTCATCTTACAGTCACAAACTATAGGAACTGACCAAACATGTTGAAAAAAAAATTGTTTTATGGAAAAAAAAAAGGCTGAAAATTGTAAGCATAAATCTTTGCTATTTAAATATATTGTACATCATGAATATTTACTGATACAGAACCTAAATTAACTTATACCAGGATTACTAACGATACAAATTGTCATTTTAAAGGTGCACCTTTCCCTACAAATACTAAAGGTTTTTCAGGATTGTACTTTGCTTCATTTGGTCCATTACAGTACCTGTTTTATTGACCAGTTCTATTTTACATTCAATCCTGTAGCTCCACCTCTGACATTTTCAGCTATGTCTGAGGCTGACCAGAAAATGACGGTCATAGCAGGCTGTCCCATTGCTCTGCAATGTGAGCTGTCAGACCCCACTGGACAAGTCAGTTGGTACAAGGATGGAACAAAGCTCCTATCTCAAAGTGGAGTAGACATCCAGTCAGAGGGAAATTTGAGGAGTCTAGTTGTCCCATCAGCCGAGCGGGCTCACACTGGTGTGTACCGTTGTGAGTCAAAGGATGATGACATCCAGTTCACTGTGGATGTAAAAGGTGACGCTCAAAAAATGCTTTCGCTGTCTTGCATTGCCACTAACAGGTTAACAGCAGGTGATTAAGTCATGTTTGTCTAGTCACCTAACAGAAAAGGGTCATTATTAAGCCTTCCTAATACACTACTCATGCCGACTTATAAAGCGGCGGCCAAATGTCAGTAACGTTGAATTTGTTATATTGATTTTTGCCAGTTTAAAGAAAAACTAGTATCCACCACACCTAATCACAATGCCAACTTTTCAACACTTTAATAAAAGTGTAATTAAATACGATAGGACATCTTCACTCTAAACATCTCATTAAAGACGTAGTTTCATAATGCAGCTTATATCCAATATATAAAGAAAGCTTTGAGTCAACTTCATTCTTATTAATGGCACTAATTACATACACTTCTTGTGCCGTTAACACTCTTATGTCTAACCTGTACTTTTTGCTGGTTTCACATTGATCGTTGCTCTTCTAGTCGTCTTTGAGTTCTTGTTTTTGTTGTTTTGTCAAAAGCACTTTGTTCTTAAAGACCTGCGTCATCTGTCTGCTGCTTTGGTTGAATTTAAGTTCATACTTTTGTCTAACTGAATAAACAGTAGTTTTGATATTAAAAGACACTTTATTAAGACACTCTTTTGCAATTTTAAAAACCCACAGCCCTGCCTGTGAAGTTCTCAGAGCTCCAAGAGAATGACCGGAACAAGTCCGTCCAAGAAGGCGCTTCCATTGTCCTGAGGTGTGAACTCTGTCACGATCCCTCGGCTCATGTCAGCTGGTATAAGGATGGGGCGAAAGTCCAGCCACAAAACAATGTGGAAGTGCAGTCAGATGGACTGACAAGGACACTGTTCATCCATTCAGCTGGAAGCATACATGCTGGTACCTATGAATGCTCAACATCAGATGACACTGTCACCTTTAAAGTGGATGTAAAAGGTGATTTATTTCTATCCTTGCTATCTTCTTATGGTACTAACCCCAACATTCTTGTTCTCTAGTGTGAGTGGCTGAAACATACGTTGATTTGAATGATCATGGGAAAATTTTATGACTGGCTGGATAGTGTGCTTTGTCTGCCACAAGCGTCTTACCCAATACCCTTGTTATTCTCCTCTCTTAGGCCGATCGCCACAGATCATGCCAATCCCACTGTCAGAAAAATACAAGCTGATTGCAGCTGGTTGTCCAATTATCCTCCAGTGTAAGGTTTCAGACCCTGTTGCCCAGGTTTTTTGGTTTAAAGATGACATGGAGCTTTTCTGCAAAACTGGCCTTGATATGAAAAGAGATGGCACCCTCAGAAAACTGATGATTCATTCTGCTAAGGTCTCTGACTCCGGTCTCTACAGCTGCAAACTTGCGGAAGACACGGTGACATTCCATGTGGACATTGAAGGTGATTTTCTTACATTCCCTTCTAATTAAAGAGCTTGCAAGTGAGAGATTTCAGCATGAACATCCTTACTCTTAACTGTGAAAATCCTAGCTGTGCTAAAGTAACCACACCTAAAAAAAAGTTGGATTTGCACAACACTACTTGTTAAACGATGTTCTGTCAGCTTAACAGCAGTGCTCTGTAAATCTTTTAATACCTCCCCCGCAGCTACCCCTGTGAGGTTTTCGTCGCTTCCAGAGGTTGCGAGAAACAAATTTGTTGAAGCAGGCTGCCCAATTAAGCTGCAGTGTGAAGTCTCAGAGCCAAGTGCCCAGGTCTACTGGAACAAAGATGGAGAACAGCTGCTTCCAGAGAGTGAATATGAAATCCAAGCTCAAGAAAAACTCAGAGCGCTGGTCATTCAGTCAGCAGAAGTCAGACACTCTGGAGTGTACATCTGTGGGGCTGCAGATGACCATATAGAATTCAAGGTGGATGTTGCAGGTGATTTAAGTATTTTGAGCTTTGTCAGAATTGCTGTCTATTAATACTTGGCTAATAGACCAGCTTAGACTACAACATTTAAATATATAAGTTAGGTGTACTAATACTTTTTTATGTACCTCTTCTATAATTTTAGTGAACATCTTTATCCGAGTAGAAAATGCAGAGATTTATTTATTTTTTTTTTCATTTTTGCAATGGTTTGCTCACATATGAGTAATTCCTTATTTAATATTAATACGCAGTCAAATGTAATTTTTTCCCCTTGGAGCAAAAATGCTCTTTCAGACTAGATGCAGCAGGTGATTAGGTATTTGTCTTTTTTTAAATCCATGTAACCGACACTACAAGTACGTTCACCTCATAAATTTTGCTGTTTTAATTTTTACCCTGCAATTTTAATGTTTCATCAACCCTCTTTTCAAAACCAGACCAAAAAAAAACTGTCAGCTTGCTGGTAGAAAAGAAAGAGAGACAGATTTCCCCAGGATTTGGTTCAAATCAAAAATGTTTTTAGGCTCATTATAAAGACAGAAATGCAACTGCAATTAAACTTTGATTTTGCTATATCTGGTGGTGTGTCAGTACACAACTCTTTTCTAACACATTTGCCACAACTCTGTAAGGTAATGTTGCATGGTAGGGCATCACATACTGCTGTGTTGCAGAGATATGCACAAGTTGTCTTCTGTCATGTCGCTCTGGCTGCAGTGAGACAGTGAGTGATTATGGCCTTCTTCCAAAACAGGACAAAGTGAAGGGATGGTGTTAAATTTCCACAGGATTCATCAACATGATTCATCATTTAAACTTTCCAGTTATTGTCCATGTAAAGAGAGAATCCCTGCATTCTGGTTCAGTAGTGTTATTTTTCAGTGGATGAAATATTTGGACAGTTAAAGTCTAGGCTACTTTATACAATCAGGGCACGTCCAGCACAGCCTAAGCGCTCTGGGAACCTCTGAAAATATTTAGAAATAAATGTTGTTGATCAGAAATGTAGCCACATTCAGCCACTGCACGGCATAATTCACACCTCAAAATGTCTTCAAAAACACATTTTGGTGAACTATTTCCATAATTCAAGAAAGCCTGAAAATGAGCTGCCTTGTTATTCTTTTGCACTTGGTTTCACTTTGTTTGTAGGCAGTGATTAGTTTCATTTTAACTTGCTTTTTACTATGTTTAGCCACTGAACACTAATTGGTAGGGTAATTGGTTAATTAGTTTCTCAATAGTAGCCACACCCACTGAGAAAGTATGCTTACCCAGTGAGGTTAAATGTGATGCTGAGGCATCTGTTACAAGTGTCTATTTGTCACGAGTTGGGAGTAAGACCTGTTTATGGGTAGAACCATAAACCCAGTGTGTCACTGCACCAACACCAAAGGACAACTTGTGGGTACCTGATAGATGTCGGCATTTACAAAACAACAGTATTTGACTCCCTAGGAATGAGAACAGGCTGGCTGATACTGTTCTATTATTATAGACTACTTTTATAGTGCTATATGATAAAATAATGACATGATTTCACTCAGGCAAACAACATTTACACCATTCTGGGGCCAAATATTAATTAATTAAAAATCACTGTTGACATATCTTACCCTTGACTATATAAATTGAAGTATGTTACACAGCATAGGATAACAAAAGCAAACCTGACTGCCATTGCTATCTGGTTACTGTTAATGAACTGAAAATCCTATAGCATTGGTTTGATTCTCAGCTGTTCCAGAGGCTGAGAGGCGCACGCCTCTTGAAGCAGGCGGACTGATAAAACCACAGTGCGAGATCTCACATTCTGCAATCCAGACCTGCTTGAATGAGGATGGAATAAAACTCTTGGCAGAATCGGAAATAAACACTGATTCAAAGAGCAAAATGAGGACACTGGTTATGCAATCGGCCACATCTTCATGCTCTGGCGTGAACAATTGTAAAACTGATGATTATGATTCAGAGTTCAACGATTTCAGTTTGGAGGTGAAAGGTGATATCATTTTTCTTGGCCATGTTTTCTTGGCAAATGTTTTAACTGTTCTGTTTTGTTCACCTTCATGACCTCTAATACTTAACAAAGCAAAACCTGATCATCATCACATCCATCATAGCTGATTCTCTTAAAAGTCCTAATTTGATGAAACATTTAGCTGCTTTTTGTATACATGCTTCACATTCTAGGACATGTCTTTGGTGTCCAGCATGTATTTTGATTTTTTTTGCACACACCTGTGGAAATAGTGTTACATCTGTGCACTGTGGCAACTATGTTTTCAATTCAAATGTGGCTTAACACCCACTGATGCTTGTGATATCTGTGAGCAGTTGTTATCTTGATGGGAAAGCTTGAGATCAGCATGTCTAAACTGTGAAAACCTGATTGTACAACTATCATCTGCATAAGCATAAATATTGAAATCTAGTTTCATGCAAAAACCTTACTTTAGTATTTGTTTTTGGTCTGCAGCACCACCGGTAACATTTGCTGATGTCCCAGAGAAGGA
The DNA here is from genome assembly GCA_015108635.1 of Andinoacara biseriatus. Taxonomy (NCBI): domain Eukaryota; kingdom Metazoa; phylum Chordata; class Actinopteri; order Cichliformes; family Cichlidae; genus Andinoacara; species Andinoacara biseriatus. Next base: position 41,580 of record VUQJ01009912.1, read on the forward strand.
CCTTTTCCAGAGTGCTGTGGAACACGAACAGCTTGTTCTGTCATGTGAAGTATCGAGGGCTGACGGTGCTGTGAAGTGGTACAAGGATGGAACTGAAATACAACCAGGCAATAATGTTTCAATCCAAGCAGAGGACACCAAAAGAAGACTGACTATACATTCGGCCCAGCTGTCTGACACAGGCACATACACATGTCGTGCAGGAGACAACGTTGTAATCTTCAAGGTTAACATACGAGGTAATAAAATACTTGTATATGATGCAATATATAAAAACTGCATCCACTGATTGTACATGTGTTAAAATGGGGAGCAGTGTGCACAGATGAGGCTTCAATTACTTGTATTCTTTCTCCAAAGAACCTCCTGTGATGATAATTTATCCCAAGGAGGATGTCCACCTTGACCGTCATGTCCCCGATGAAATTATTCTGAGCTGCGAACTGTCTCGTCCCAATGGTGTTGTCAGCTGGTACAAAGATGGCCAAAAGCTTCAAGAGAGTGAGAACATCAAGCTCAAAGTAGAAGGGCCTTATCGACGATTTAAGATTATCTCTAGTGGAGTTGAAGATTCTGGAGAATACGTCTGTGATACAGCTGACGATTCAATATTCTTTCACCTAAATATCACAGGTACAAACCCCTGACTCTTTACATACTGTGTATATGTGGGGATATTTCATTGTTTTAAGAGGAAAAAAAACAAAACGTTTGGTGTATTTCAAACAAACAAGTTAGCAGCAAGTGTGGGGGGCGTGTCTACAGCTCTACCAATTGGAAGTTTGGTGGTTCGAGCCCTTGCTGCTCTGGTCTGTGTATCAAAATGTCTTTGGGTGAGATACTGAACCCCGTGTTGCTCTCCAATGTGTTCATCAGAGTGTGAATGTGTGTGAATGCTGGATAGAAAAAAAAAGTACATGGGTGTATGAGGCATGTTTTATAAAGTGCTTTGAGTGCTCACATTTACCATGTGTCATCTTAACACGTTTTAAGGCAAAGTGTTGATACTTGAATGGCCTCTCACCAAGGTAAGGTAAAAAAAATAGGACAAATGGGTTAATGGTACACACAGTGTCTTCTCAAAGGCATTTATGGATTTAGTCTTAGTTGTAAGCACAAAAGACTAATGGTCAGTAACTTGTGTGAGTAGGTAAGCCAATTGAATTGTTTCTAAATATTACAATACCGTTGATTGCACCGCTCCAATTCTAGCACTGGTATGTATGTGGCAAGGTGTTAATTACTATAATTTTGTCAAAGCCAGTGGCCTCACAGAAATACAAACAAGGTGTTCTTTTGGTGTTGATGCCTTGTTTCACAAGTCACTGCAATTGAGGCTGATCTCATTCAAAACTGATCTCATTCATCCCATATGGTTGCTTTATCTGAAAGCACTGGGTATCCTTAACTGTCACATTTTCAAAATGAAGGGTTTAATGCTGTAAAGTCCATATTTTAAACCAAAGCATCTTTCTAAAACACAACCAAATAGATCCCAAGCATGATACAGCCACCGAGTCCTGGAAGACAGCCTCTTGCCATTTGATTTGGACTTTGTTGGTGTTTTGCATCCAAAGCTTCTAAGGCACCAGCAAGAAATTACTCTGTGTGCATATTCTTGAAGTGGCACTGATGCCGACATTTGAAAAACAGCAATGTGCATCAGCTTTGAAACAGATTAGATGACTGAATTTTATGCATTTATGTGATGTATACAGATGCCTTTAGAATATTATGCAATAAATTTTAATTGAAAAGTACAAATATGTGCTAGGGACTGCCATTCCTTATCCCTGCACATTTCTTGCAGCAATCATAGTGGGTGGTAGTGGCGCAGTGCTCACCTTGCAACCGGAGGGTCACTGGTTAGAGTCCCCACCTGAGCGCATGCTGTCATTGTGTCCCTGGGCAAGACATTGCCTAAGTGTTAATGTGCTGTGTGGTGTTTGGTGGTGGTCGGAGGGGCCGTAGGCACGAATTGGCAGCCACGTTTCCATCAGACTGCCCCAGGGCAGCTGTGGCTACATTAGTAGCTTACCACCACCGAGTATGATTGAGGTGTGAATGAATAGTGCATGGGATTGCAAAGTGCTTTGAGAACCTTGAAAAGGGCTATATAAGTCTAAGGCATTATTATTATTAAAAGATTAAGCACTGGATAAACTGGGTAATACTGTTCACTTTCAGAACCTCCTGTGAAAATTGTTTCCCCAAGCCAGTCTGAAATGGAACTGTGTCAGCAGACCTCTGAGAGGATGGTACTAAGCTGCGAGCTCTCACGGCCCAATGCAATGGTGCGCTGGTACCGTGATGGACTGGAGGTGGAGGAGAATGACAATCTCATTTTGGAGGTGGATGGTGTCTACAGAAGACTTATTATACCTGAAACCACCGTCAAAGATTCAGCAGAATATGTATGTGACACAGCAGATGACTCCAAGACATTCTTTGTAAACATAGCAGGTAATAAAACTTAAAAGTAAGAAGACTCTTGGTATGCCAATGTTTATCCATTCTAACTCAAGATTCGCTTAATACACAGAACCTCCTGTTCGCTTCATACGTCCACGTAAGATGGCGAGTAGAGTGGAGAAACTGGCTGGGGAGATTCTAGTTCTAGAGTGTGAGGTTTCAAGATCAAATGCTGAAGTCACTTGGAAGAAGACTGGGGAAGAGGTTGAAGACTCGAGAAACATCACAATCCTTGAAGATGGTGTCATCCGTCAGTTAACCATTCACTCTCTGGCAGTGGAAGACGCTGGGCAATATGTCTGCGATGCAAAGGACGATGTAATGGATTTCACTGTGATAGTGCAAGGTAGGTTAAGGCCTCATGCCTCAATTATGCTTCCGCAGTGAATCTATGTAGAGCCAACTACATAGCCAATGCAAGTGGCCGGCCATACCTGTGAAGGTGTTGATGCTGATGTATAGTTTCATTTCTAGGAAGATTATGGCGTGGGGTTTCAGGAGGGTTTGTGCTTAGGACATATCTGTGGTTTAGATTTAATGCAGAAGTACTGTAAAAATTCACTGCTAGTCACACAGGACTAAAGACCAGTTGTCGATCTCCGGTTGATAGGGGAAAATGTGTATTTCCCAACCGGTAGCTTTGCAGTTGCCCATAGTGTGCATGGAAGATGGAGACTTGTTTGCAGACACTTGACATTTGCTCTCTCAGCTGTAATAAAACTAAAAGAAAAGTGCCAGGCAAACCGGAACCGGAAAAAATTAACCAAATATTGCCTTACTGCTGCAAGAAACACATTTCAAAGGTGCAGCTTTTACACTGAAGGTGAATGGTATCTGTTTCCAGATTGTGTCAAATTCTTCACAGTTTCATTACCATTTGGGGAACATTTTGCATGTGCAACGTATATCTCTTTGCAGCAATTTTCATGATAGTGACTGCAAGCAATGTCCTGCAATCACTGCTGGGGGAATACACATTTTTCACTTGTGTCCAGTGGTTGCCAGATGGATGCTGACTGGTCTCTAGGCTTGCATGACTGTGGCCTCGGGTTTTATCACATTTTATGCCAGACTTTGTATGATCAAGTGAAATGTCAAATTGGATGGATGGATGGTTCTGTTCCAATAAAGAACATCTTCTGTCTTCTTCATTTTCAGAGTTGCCGGTAAAAATTATTGGAAAGACAGACGCAAAAACAGAAAAACAATTCTTAGTATCAGATGACATTATTCTTGTATGTGAACTCTCAAGAGCCAATGCCTCAGTCAGTTGGTACAAAGATAATAATCTAATTGATGACTATGAGCGATACTGCATCGAAGAGCAAGGTGTTTTCCGATCTCTGGTTGTCCTAAATGCTGGGCTTGAAGATTCAGGGGAGTATACCTGTGATGCAGTGGGAGATAAAATGGTCTTCTATATCACTGTCAAAGGTAATATTAATCCTAAATGATTACCAATCTATTTTTTCCTTTGGAAAATTGTAATGTGCCTCTTTATCTTCAGAGCCTCCTGTGCAGATCATTGGAAACTCAGGCCACCCAGAGCATCATATACTAGCTGCAGGAGATGACCTTATTTTGGAGTGTGAAGTGTCTCGGCCAAACGCCACAGTTGAATGGTTATGGAATGGCAAGATACTGAAACCAGACACTCGTGTAAAAATTGACAGCTATGACGTTGTGAGGAAGCTTGTTCTCTCTGGACTTCAGCCCTCGGACTCTGGAGAATACATTTGTGATACCCTCGATGACAAATTGATAACAATTGTGGAGGTCCAAGGTAAGTTAAGATGATTTTCAAAGATGTGTCAGAATCCAAAATGTCTAGTTTTAATGATGCTTACAAGAAATTTCAAGCAACTTCTTTGTGAATCTCATTCTGTGCTCAGAGCCGCCAGCCAAGTTTCTGAATAAAATAGCAAATAATAACATCACAGCCTATGAAAATGAGAGTGTCACACTGTGTGCCATTGTGAGCAGTGAAAGAGCAAATGTTCGGTGGCTGAAAGATGGCCAACTATTGAACGAGGAGAACATTCACATCTCCAGTGTGGGTAATGCCCACAAGCTCACCATTAATCCTCTGCAGCTGTCAGATTCTGGAGAATATGTCTGTGACGTAAACACAGATGAGATGTATTTCAGTCTTTTAGTCAAAGGTAGGAATCTGGCACTTAGCAAAATGTGACCTCTCTTTCCAAGTATTTGACAACTGTCAAAATGAAACCTATCTAAAAGTGTATTTCTTTGCCCATCAGAAATGAAAGTTAAATTTATCAGACAGTTGGAGAACATCAAGGCTCTGAGGGGAAGCCGCCTTACATTGCAATGTGAGATCAACAAGCCAAAAGGAGATGTTCAGTGGCTAAAAAATGGCCACGAGATCTCTCCTAGCTGTCGGCACACAATCCGGGCTCAAGGCAGAGAGCGTAGCTGTACCATCCAACAATTAATGGAAGAAGACGCTGGAGAATATGTCTGTGAATCCACAGATGACAGGACCTCAGCCACTGTCACTGTAGAAAGTAAGTCTATTTAAATATTTACGAGAGATTCACAGACTCACAATCTACTGGCCAATGTGCAATTGTAATCCTTTGAGCACAGTGAACCTAATTCATGCGGATGATTTTCAGCCCCCCGTACTATTGAGTTCATAGCGGAGCTTCGCAGCGTCACAGTCTGTGAAGCAGAAGACGCCATTTTTAAGTGTGTAGTTTCACCAGAGGACACCAAAGTGGTGTGGCGCTTGAATGGCAAGCAAGTACCCTTGAATGAGCGGACTGTCGTTTCCAGCAATGGGCTATGCCACATGCTCTGTATCAACAACTGCGTGGTTTCAGATAGCGGCAGAGTGACAGCTGATGCAGAGGGGTTGATTTCAGAGGCAGAACTCCAGGTTCAAGGTGAGTTGTGACCCCTTTAATTAACACTATACTATGCAAATTTGTCTGAATGATCCATAGAGGCTAAAATATTTAACCATCTTTTGCGATCAGTAACCTTATCCTTCTCTGGCAGCTATGAAGCTACAGTAGCTTTAATGAAGTGGGCAGTGATATGAAGAATTTAAATTCCAGTTTACCTCTGGCAACAAATGCACAAGTTTAAATAGGTTTAAACCATTGAAAAGGTGCCTTTGACAGCTTGCACTTGACAGGTTCTCATATCAGCATTCCTCTGGTTACTGACAGAGACAAGTGGCTCAGTGGTTTTGGCGTCTGTTACACTGCAGAGGACGAGGCCCCATAGAGCTTTTTGCTCATTCTCTGTGCTTAAACATGCATCTTTGCTGTTCTACATATGTCCCTCTGTCTGGATGTGGATTCACAGTAGACTTAACAAAGACCACATACATAACTTAAACACATGTTGTGATTATATAAAAGTGAATAAACTGTTGATATGTGGTTATATAGTAATTCCTAGCATTCACTTTAAGAGCAACAGGTGCTGTTCACCAAGAAAATGACACCAGTTGTAGCTGAAGAATACAGTGAAGCGACTCTCGAAGTGGAGGTGAGCGTGGACTCGGGAGAGGTGCGATGGATGAGGCAAGGGGTGCTAATCCACCCTGGGGCCAAGTATACCCTGAAACACAAGGGCCGCAAACACAGTCTCACCCTCCACAAACTGTCCGTGTCTGACCGGGGCACCTACAGCTGTGAAACCCTCCATGACCGCACACAAGCCCAGCTCACAGTGGAACGTAAGTGCCCACGTGTTCTCACTATGCCCTGTTGTTGTTTGTTTATCGCTGTTGCCGACAACCCCATCTCACGCAGAGCCTCCATCACTACTTCATGTGAAGGCAAATTTCAATTAACTGAGTAAGAGTAATTTGAGTGACCGGGGACCAGGTTGGCACTTGTGCTGAAATATGACGGCAACCAACAGGTGATATCCTTACAGCCCAAGCTGACTTTCAGACCAGGGTTTTCTGTTGGGATGCGGGATTAACAACGGCCTGATAATTACACATGGGTGGGAGTTACCAAATCCTATTTAAGGGGCTAAATGCTTGATAATTAAAACATGCTGCTGTTCATAGTCTGTAACCTCATTTTTGCAAACAAAACGGAGAAGTCGTAAGAAGCAGCACAATTAAACTTTCTGACATACTGTAAAACAGGCATGTTGTAGTGATTAAGATGTACTTATGCTTGTTTTTCTTTGCAGATGCTTCTTGTATTTCGTAGTCCTATGATCCACAGGCCAGTGGGTGAATTAAAGGCTGTTCTTTCAACACTAGTGTGGGTGGGAAGGGGAAAGCCGGTACTTCAGGCTGCTGTTGGCACCTCCTATGAATTTGGATCTCCTCCTATTGCATCTAAATTTACACCCTGGCCTTCAAAACTGAGGTTGTTGTCATCAGGTCTCCAAAATAAACACTCCTTTTTTTTCCACAGGGAATGTGTGTCTGTGTTAGAATAAGTGAAAAATGTTGGCTGTTCCAAAGAGCACTGGGCTTTTGCGTAAAGCCCAGTGCTCAAATGGCTTGTGTGTGTGTGTGTGTGTGTGCCAGCTTGTATTGTTTAGCTGCTGTGCACAAAAAGACTCCAGGCCTGCTCTCCAACAGAACAAGGGCACCATGTCTGCTCAGTGTTAAACTGGAGTGAACTGGAGTTTCTCAAACATTTCTTTTCCCACTTTGTTGCCTCTGTAGCTCGAAAAATCAAAATCAAGAGGGGGCTGACCGACATTAAAACCACAGAGAGGGAAACGGCTTCTTTTGAGGTGGAGGTGTCCCATCCCAATGTCCCGGGCACATGGATGAGAAACGGAATCAAGCTTAAGCCGACTAATCACTTCCGTATGAGTGCCAAAGGACAAGTCCACAGCCTGACTATCTCTAACCTATCAGTAGAAGACACTGCCACCTTTGTGTTCTGTATAGAGAACCTGAAGACCTCTGCGAGGCTTGTTGTAAAAGGTAGGCACTTTAGAAAAAGAGTGAAAAATAGCTTTGAGACAATATGCTGTTAAGTTCAGCAATTATGAAAGTAATCCAGACCAACTTAAAATGCATTTTTTTTTTGCCACAGCAGCCAACTTTGCTCATTTTATTGTGGCAGCTAAAGAGGTCCACTCAAAACTGGCTATATGCCAACTAGTGGAGGCATGTAAGAGAATGGATTGACAGCACTCCCGCCATTGCCTTTATCTGGGTTCATGTTACAAAC
>VUQJ01009912.1:66194-78135 GCA_015108635.1 Andinoacara biseriatus
TGAAGCCCCCCCCCACCCCCCCACCCAACCGCTCACAGAAGATGGCTACCCCTCCGCAAGCCTGGCTCTGCTGGGGGTCTCTTCCTGTTAAAAGGGAGTTCTTCCTCCCCGCTGTGCTTGCTCACAGGAGACTGTTGCATTGCTCTGGTTTTCACTTCACATTACAAATCAATCTTCATGACACAATGGTTGTAAATAAGCTGAAGTGAATATCAAAATATCATTTGATAAAAAGACATAATGCAAATGTTATATCATCCTTCTCTACAAACACATTTGGCTTTAAATAAATAAGTAATACGTGGATTAAAACATATGTAGACGCACCATCTTCACTAAGAGGCTGGCGGCCTTGTTTCTGAACCAAGTCATCCTGAATAGGCTTTCCCCCTTTAACAAGCCTATCCTGGATTACTTGAAACAGACCCAGGCCTTTTGAAAGCTCTTCTTTCTTCTGGCCGAGCACAACAGATTGCAATTGCCGTTTAAAGCCAGTGGAGGAAAGGTAATGCCATCCTCAGCGAGCACTGTGCCGAAGATGCACCACATACTGAGATTGATGACCGTGATTTCTGAGAAGCCTGCCAGGCTTCCTTCATTTCGTCAGGCCACTGAAATAGGCACCTGCTGCTTGGAGCCATCAACAGAGAGGGCTACAGCTCTGTCAGGCTGCGAGTACACGGCTTCCCGTCCAAGCTGAAGCAAGCATAGACGCTGGTGTTTGATATTTACAGCAGAGTGATGGCGAGTGCAAAAAATTCCCTTCAATATCTAATGTAGTACAGTAGCAGATATTCACCTAAGCACATCAAGTTCCTACCTGGTGAACTGTTCCATCAATTTCCACTGGAATGATAAAATCTGCATTGTTCACTGGCTGTTTGGAACAAAAGAAGAAACACAAAACATACTTTTTAAACTTATAAATCGCTAAAAGAAACCAACACTTTTACACAGAAACAAGAGAGACGGCAACAAATGAAGGCGTTATATCAGCCTCTCTTAACCAGCACAAACACTGTGATTAAACTGCTGTTACATCAATTACTGAAACACACGCACTACAGAAAGTGAGAAGGGTCTCGTCTCATTATAAGTTGCTTCTCAAATATTAGTATCATGACAAGCATGTTCCATATAATTCAGAACACCATGGCCTAAATTGGTGTACTATGAGGTAACAACACAGACAGAGTTTACCGGAAGGCGTTAGTGAGCATTCAAAAATTAGTGCACAAGATTCTTTCACTTCCTGGATCCGCACACGGCGAGCAGACTGCGTGAGCTAACGAGAACAGTTCAACAACAACAACAACATTTCACCACCCAATACAAACAACACTGTAACAACTTCCAGTGGTAAACATTTATGCTCATCTGCATACTGCAATACATTATTTTTTAAACTTGTGAGTCTGGACTTCTGCCTGTATATTATATTCCTTTTATTTACACCATTTTGTTGCTAAATGTGTGTAGCAGTACTTTGCATACAAACTCTTATCTATATGACTTAATGCCCAAACATTTATTTTACACATTCTAATTATTTTCTTTAATATTTGATTTAAACTGCGAAGGCCATTGAGATTTTCCTCCAGAGATTGTGCAGCATCAAGCTAATTTAATGTTATCGTGAAATTATTTTTTAGCAGCTTTTTTTTTTTTGCTACAAAACTCACTGGCATCCCGCTTCCTTGTCTCACACAAAGAACTTTTAAACCATGTAGTTTATGTGTCAAATTAACAACTTTTATTCTCCACCGTGTGTTAAACACGGCGCTCAAAGGAGGTCCGACCCCGTTTAGCCAATGCTAATATCCGGTAACATCTTTCAGGACAGTGTGCGACCTGAGAAGGACTAAACACCACGTGGCATTCATTACATAATTTGTCATGATAGAGGAGCCCCGACTTCTGGCACTGATTACTTTGTTCACTGAATGCTACCATACAAGGTATCAAACACACCAAACGGAAGCTGCACGACACTTTATGTAAAACACGCAATACAGTATACTCATAACACCCATAAACCCAGTTACACGGTTTCACAAAATATGTTTATGCAGCCGTTCTTTAGAGCACAGATAATTAGTTTTCTAAAATCTGATTTAAATTTTTTAAAGATTTGGATGGACAGCTAAAATATGTTGTGTCTCTCCTAAAAGTTTATAGGTCATGTGGCCATTTTGCATATTTTTTTTTGTGTTTGTTTTGGCAGGCAGATTAACTGCTTTAATATGGATCCTAACAGAACTGAGAGCGAGTGGGTCAGTGTGAAAAACTAACCAAAGGCTAAGAATGTGAAATCATTTGAATCCAAATAGCATGATATTTAGTCAAAAGCAGGAAAAGGAAATTATTTGGTTGTTTTTTTTATATCTAAGATTTATCCAACTTTCCTATCCCTATTGACCCTGAATTGAAGGAAGGAAGGAAGGAAGGAAGGATGGATGACCCTGACCCTGGGAAACTGAGTTGAACTGAATGAAAAACACTCATTTGCACTGTAAACAGGACCTTCACATTAAGTATGACCATTAAGAAAATACATATCCTATAATCAATGACTTTGACTGGGTGGGCAGTAATCCTGGTTCTTATTTTTTAATTGAGCTAATCATTTCATTATTTATTTAAGTCACACTGGCCAACTTACCTTAAATGAACTATGCACTAGTGTTTCATCCAAATCAATGACCACACAGATCTTCCCTTCATCATCTGATTCCATCTGTGGGAGCAGCGGTTCTCCTGGCACCTGAAGAGGAGCACAGAGTTTAGATGTAGATGGCAAATGTGGACATGCTTTAAACACTACAATGTAAGAAAGAAACAGGCCGTTTTGAATACAAAATATCACCATTTCAATATATTGGGCAAGTCATTGAGCTCGTTCTGAGTGTGCGCTTGTGTTTCTAGTCCCTTTAAGAGCTTTAACTGTGTTGTGGTGTTTCAATAAGAGGTTACAGGAAACCTGGGCTGCTACAGCTGCTACTGTGCTGACAGAACATGTAAATATCACTATAGTGTGTCCCATCCTTCAGCGGGTGGTCAGTGATTAGAGTTTGTTAATGTGATTCGGCTTCTAAAAACAAGCTGGTATGACCAAACAGGTTGCTGGTAACACTGATGGATGTGTTTGTCCATCAGTGAGCTGCCACGTGAGCTTAACGGCAGAGCGGGAATTCGACACAGATGCCAAACAATGTGCCAAGTTGAGGTCCCGTGTAACTTATTCACTGCCATGGTTGGCAGTACCACACAGAGGATCGGAACCAGCCAAAATAAAAGCGAGATTAAGATATTAAATTAAGGTATCATTAAAGTGGAAAGTTGACTTTGAATCAAAACTCCCTCATCAGTTTGAAAATGCAAACAGGACTATGGCTGTAGGATAAAAATATGGAAAATTAATTGTTTATTTAAATGTCTAGAGGGTACCAAGGCAAATAAATAAACATTTTGTGACATATTTGAAACTAACTGCTTGATATTTTCCTTATTTTATGCTTTTATTTTTGGAGCTCCCTGGTCATTTCTGGCAGACACCTGCTCTTCAAGCCTCTGTTTGTGAGGGGCAGCCAATCAGGAGACAGTTGACTTAAAATGGGAGGGGCTAAAATAGCGTCTTTCAGATGAAGGATGAACGAAGGGGGTGCACAAAAGGCCAGCATAAAACAAATTAGGATTTTTTTGAGCTCTGCAAAGTTAGCGAGGTCCAAGAATAAACATAGTGAGGAGCTTGGCTACATTTTTTTTTTTTTTTTTTTTTAAACCAAGGAGATTTCTGTTGTATCTGGGATTATTTAAACCAGGCACAATTCTGAAAAGGTGCTGTTAAGACTACAGAGTCACCAGTTATTCACTATTGTGAACAGAGCTGACCTGAGGCGTGTACTAAGAAGCAAGATTAATGGTTTTAGTGGGTTATGTTGAGCTTAAAGTCAGAGTTTTCTGTGATATTAAAGTGGCTCTCCTTATCTGGCCACATCACCACGATAACTTATGCTGAACACATAACCAAGTCGGGAGCAGGTTATGTTGAGAGTTTCGGTTTATAATCGGCTTGAAGCGCCACATTTTTTGTCATTCTTTAGTTAAGTGCAATATATCATTTCTGCTGGGGGAACAGCCGACCTTTTATAGGCTATACACAAATTGTTAAGCTGTGCCTCACTAAAACCACTGAATGAAGTGCAAACTGTGCGTCGTGCCATCAGTGGAATGGACATGTTTAACTTTGGTGATGCAAAAAAGGTTTTTATACTTTATACTGCAGCTACAACAGCACAGAACACACCAAGAATAGCTGTTCAATCAATAAATGTGATTAAACTTTTATCTCCTGACAAATTAAAGTTTTAGATCTTGTGCAGCGGTCACCTTAGAAACAAACAGCAGCGTTAAAATAATTAACTGGAAATAAAATGTTTACCACTCTTTGCAATAAATCCCAAGATTAATGCTTCTTTTTATGCTCTAATATGGATTTTTTTGCACAGAGTCATATGATCTGAGAAATGTCCCTTTTTATGTGAAGGAGAAAGCTCGCTGTCGATGAGCAATGCTGTCACACCTGCTGATCTCTGATATAGGATTTTGAAGACCAATACCAATACCGATATGTGGTCATTTAAAAATCTGATATATTGGCTGATATTCTTCTTTTCATTTCAGATGCAAGAAACTTTAACGGCCTTCATTGACATTTGTAATGTGTAGTTATTTATGAGTCCTTTCCAAGATAATATGACAAAAACCAAAACAAAAGTGTAAACAAGTGTAAACGATGACTTGTTTACACTCTTGCTGAGGCTGCTCGGATCAGCTGGTTCAATGTGATAATCCAAACACGTGTTGCCAAAAGGGAAGTTGCAGCTTGCTGATGGACAAACTATGCAACGTTACCACTCATAACATGGTTGAATATGTTCTTCCTGTCACTTCCTTACTTTTTAAATTTTCATTTATTGGCTGTTTTAAAGGCCAACACCATTGGACCAGCCATCATATTACCCAATATTGGCCAGAATATCATACCCGTTGATGTATCGGTTGGGCTCTAATTATGAAATATTTTTACTTTGTTGAATAAGATATTACTACTTCTATAATTTAATTGAAATGTATAGCTATTCAACTTTATCTTTTTAGTCATGTTGTATTCTGTTTTATTGAGTGAAACTGCTCAAGAAAACAGAATAACTGCTGTAATAAAGGAATTTCCCAACTTTGGGATAAAGTTTTTATCATCTGGTCTTATACCTGCTCTGTTGGTGTGATGCAGTAATCGCATTCACAAATCTCACAAGACTCATCGTCACTCTGCTCCTCTTCTGACTCTCTTTGTTCAGAATCCTCGGAATCCTCAGTCTCATAAACCACCGCGTCCCTTTCCTCGACACTGTGAATAATTCCCAGAGGGGGTCCGGTTTCTCTTGAAAGCTCCTTTAACACACACTCTTTGTCAACAGCTGAGATTTTCATGTCAATAACTTCAGTAATTCCAAATGTGACGGACTTGTACTCCACCGGGCACACCCCGATCGCCTCCAACTCGGTCTCTTTTAGAGATAAAAGAGCATCTGGTCTCTCATTCCCATCAGCTTTTCCATTAGTTACTTGATCGTGTGATCTTTCTAAAATGAATCCATTCAAGGCTTGTTTAAAAGAAGACTGAATGCTTTTAATTTGATAAGCGTAGTATTCCTCAACACCTGGCTCGCAAAGCTCTCCATTTTCATCATTATCTACAAGTGACCAATATGGCTCCTTTTCTGAACATACAATAAAAACACTGTCTTCAGGTTTGCTTTTGTCACCCTCTGTATAATCGGTGCCAGCCACAGTCTCATCACTTGTAGAAGTGCGACCACCAAGAAGTTCATAATTCTGAGTACCGCTCACCACATCTTCATAAGCATCACCTTCAACAGAGATTTCCTTGGCACACGGTGCAAACATGCTCTCCTCCTGACCAGTGAACAGGCAGACTTCAGCTTCTTCTGAAACTTGGCCATCACAGGCACAAGCTTCTTCATCAAAAGGGGCTTCGTCATCATCCTCTGCTTCCTCCCCATTTTCGGCATAAGTGGCAACACGCTCTGATTCACTCTCCTCATCCCCTTCAAAACTTGATTCTGATTTTATGATCCAATCCTCAGACTGAAACTCTGAGTCATAAGACCCATCGCTCAGGCTCGCAGCCTCCTCATAAGTATCTTCAGATGCATCTTCAGCCCACGTATCTGTGTCTTTCACATCAATGTCCTTGTTAATGTCTTCAAATTGATATAAAGTTTTGGCTTTATGTTTCTGTGCCTCTTCTTCCAGATACAGGGGGTCGTGGATATCGCCGCCATCGAAGCAGGAGATGTAGTGCTGCTTTTGCGTAAATATGTGTCCGTAGTAGTCCACTTTGTCGAACAAATCAAAGTAATCCTCAATAATGCTATCAGCGGTTTTCTTTTTATTCTCATCAGCTGGCTGTACTTCATCATCTTCAAAAGATTCCCACTGTGTCTGCTCATCACTGGAATGTTCTTGAGCTCCTTTTTCAGATTCCCCAGATGAATCGGAGAAGGGATCCGATGGAATACTGCCATCAGGACAAGTCTTAAAAGATTTGGTTTCCACAGAGGAGCAATCTGAGGAACCATCTTCTTCTTCTTCACCGCTGGACTCGGAGTTGCACTGTTCTGAAGTAGCATACTGCTGAGCTGGTTCTTGGCTTGTTTCACAGTTTCCACACGGCTCAGCCGATTCTGAGGGCAGCTCTGTTGTAGCAGCTTGTTGAAAGTCTTCTTCGGCGTACACGGGTCTCTCCCAGAAATCGGTTGCAAAGGCAACATTTTCAGTGTCATCAAAGCAAACTTGGACAGGTGTGTCTTCAGATGAACTGTGGGATTCTCCATCATTGAACTCGGCTTCATGTTGTTTGGCTTCATAGCTCAAATCATCATCAAAATCATTATCATCGTCTTCTTCTACTGGTTCTTCATCACCTTCATCATTTGTAAATTCAGTTTGATCTGAAATTTCATCGTACTCACAGAGTTCAGGATCACAGTCCGCTGTGTCACATTGCTCAGAGTCCTCTGTTGATCCGTCTGGCTCAGAGTCTAAGCACTCACTCTGCTGTTGTGACAGCTCATATTGTTGCAGTGCCTCCAGGTGGTCTGAGCATTCAGGTATGAAATCATGCCTTTCACACTGCCCCAAAATGTCACAGTTTACTTCCAATTCATCTGCTTCAAAGTCAGAAATCTCCAACTGCAGATCAGCGGGCTTACATTTCTGAAATAATTGGGGGCGTTCTGCGCACTGTTCACAGCGAGGACTACATTCGGAAGCTAAGCTATGATTAGCAGAGTGTTCAGCGGACTTAAAACACTCACAGTGTTGAGTACATTCATCACATGGTTGGCTTAACTCTGAAGTCTCGCACTTGTCGAGTATCTGGTCGGATTCAAAAAATCCATCGCTCTCCGAATATTGCTCAAAGCTGTCGGCGTCTCCATTACAATATGTGAAGGATTCGGGCTCATCTGAGTTCACGCTGCATTGTTCCACACAAAGAGCAGATGGGTCCATTTCTTCGCTGACGGTCTGCTCAGTGTATTCCAGGAGGACTTTTACTCCTAGTTCAGCACTTCCCTTTGAAGGGCTGGGGAAATCTGCAGCTTCTGTTAATTTGGGAATCTGGCACTGCTCAGCAAGCATGGCTTCAGTGGCTGCTTCCCCTTCTCTAGAGACTTTGCTTTGCTCAGAATTTTCCAAATACATAATGGAAGCATTTATCAGTCTTTGTCCAAAGTTTTTACTCCATGTATTTGTTCCTGCAGAGACCAACTCCAAATGACCGGCATCCAACTGTAAGATCCATTCAGAGTGAACAGTCACAGAGCTGGTGGGGGGAGTTGCAGCAGAGTAACAGCAACAGGAGCAGCATGCCTGATGACATGACAGGTTGTCACAACCAAAACTGAGACTGAGCACTTGACTCGACCCTCCCTTTGCCAGAGACCAAGAAATTTATTTTGGGGGCTTGGAAGACTTGACAAATAACTTGTGGAATATCAAATCTCAATAAAAGGCTGAACTAAGGCATAAATATGAAACTGACACTTGAGAACGTCTTGGCCACTTGATCTTCAGACCATAACAGCCAAAAGCAATGTTTTCCTTGAATACACTAAGTTTAACCATAGGTAGCATTGTCAGTTGCCCAAAAATAAATAGTATAAAGTGGTGGATCAAACCCTCACATTCCAATAATTTTTTATATTCCATCATCACATATCTTCACATAAATTTATATAAAAAAAAAAAAGAAGATATAACTTATCTGATAATATATTAGTTCAGTTTTTTATACTTAAGCCTTAATAATGCAAGACATATATACATAATAATAACTGATACCAGGTACCGTTCTCCACTCCAGAAGGGGCCACTGCTTCATGTTTTGTGCAATGACATCTTCCAAGAAAAGCACTGCAAAGCAGCAATCTCCAGATCAGGTGTGCATTTCTGCAACATTTACGCCATTTCCGTCCTTCCAACAAGTCAATGATTGATGTCTGAACATGGAGTACTTTTTCAAGCTCAGGAGAAATGCTCTTGTAAACATGAAAGGCTTTGAGCCAAGAAAACATGTGTTTCAGGCATCAAACAGCTGCCAATCATGCTGACCACATGCTGTTCAAAGAAAATCAAGAGGGAGGGTGAGAGAAAGTTGATATCAAAGGGAAGAGCAAGGGAGGAGACTAAAAGATGGACTTACTTTTGACAGACTCGCATTTTCGTCTAGCGAGAGCGGAGCGTTGCTTTTTCCTGGAGGTGGTTTGGCGTCTTTGTGACACAGACAACTGAAGAGACTGCGAAGAAAACCTCTTCTGCAAGGCTTCTTTGAACTGGAAATGTCACCAGAACCTGGATCATAGAAGGCAGAGGAAAATCAGGGTTCATACTGTACTCAGCAATGCAGTTGTTGCAGTAATTCACTAATCTATTTGCAGTTCAAAATGTATAAACCTAGTCAAAAGTGGAATCAGTTGTACTGCAAACTCTGTGTAATTGTGTAAGTAAATGTACTGCGGTTAATGCATTCCAGACTTGATTAATGTCCCTGCTGTTCTGCAAGCAGGACATACATTGCATTTCAGCCCCAATATAGTCAGGTGGCGTTCCAATGTGTAATTTGTTGTTTTAAATACCAAGAATCGTCTTGTGCACAGGTATTATTAACTCTAGTAAGCAAATTGTTTTGTCAAAACATAGTTTAGTTAATGAAGCTACCTGACAAATTTATCAAACATATCCTTCATGGCTGATCCTACAATACAAACTCCCTTTACAACAAAACAATAAATGTTTTACTGTCTGTTATAATTTTGTTGGACTCAAACGGCAACCTCTAGGGGTGCAATTCAATCCCTGTGGACTCCCGTGTTAAGCTCTCCAACTTCAGAGCCTGTTGCAAAAAGTTGTTTCGCTCTCTACGGCGGTTTTCTCCCCAAACTGTTGAAGGGATGAGATTTAATTTTTTTATAATTCACCCCTTTAAATTGCATTGAGGGTTGAATTTATCCAGTGTGAGCCAACACAGTCTGCTAAGCTTCACGCTCGGCTAATTGGAGTTTCTGGGCCGTACTGCGACCAACTGTAACTGGACTTGGTGTTTTTATTTATACATTAACATTAATTAGCAGGGAAATGTGTCAGTGCTATGCACCAGGTTACATAGCATTAGCTGATCGCTTTCAATATCTCATCCAAATTTGGTTACCTGTGACAAAAAAGCAAGACTGGGGTCAAACTAGTGGTTTTAAAACACTAGTCCAGAAAAAAGGGAAACCTCACAGTGGCTGTATCCATTTTCCTAATACAGTATATGGTTAAACACCATATGTTACATTAAAAAGGGAATATCCTCAATTGAGAACTAAATTTGGAAACATAAAAGGGTAGATAAGTTAAAAAAAAACAAAAAAAAAACGTAACCATGACTCTTCCTTTGCTTCATGCTTGAAAATATGCCAAGAGCAAAACTAGAAACATTGATAATTCATTAAACTTCAACACTTTCAGTTGCAGATATAAGATATGACCGTGCAATACGCATAACTTCTCGGATACTCGATGTCATTTTGAATTTGCCAATATTGCATACCTAAGAAGGAACAGCTTCTGGCACACACAAGCGGTAGACAACATCTCATCAGCCGGTGTCAGAGTGATGAGAGCCAGTGTTTACAAAGAAAGAGAAAACTCTGACAAACTAGCTGAGGCTTGATGAGCAGTCAGAGCTGTCAGCTAAAGCATTAGTGTGCCGCTCAGGCTGCATCTGTTGCCTTAGTGTCAGGGTATCACGGACCTGTCAGGCTGCTTTGGGTGTAAATGCGTGATGATTATGAAAGTAGCAGTGATGTACTGAGTAGAGACTTTATGTTGGTACTTTATGTTCAATAAGACCCTCGAAATTCATCATTTGTGCTCCCTTTTCCACTTCTTCCCCCAACACTTTAATGCCGGTGATAATTTTGCTTTCTGAAATCTGAAATCAAAAGATCACGCGTGCACACTGTGAACTAAACTGGCCATGCAAACTGTGGTGGAATAATAGTAAAGTGCAGCGATGTAGCAAGACAAAATAAATCAGCCTGGTGTCAGCGACGTGACGAAGTGCGCGGGGTGCACGCCTGCTTGCTAATTGCAGCGATGGTGAAGAGTTCTGGTAGCGAACTGGTGAAATTCTCAGCCTGGCACAAGTCGAACTCAGCATGCTGCAGCGCCGGGCGATCAACCGCTGGCTAGAACCCTGATTAATATAGTTTCTCAAGAACAACTACATGCTAATTGCTAGTTTACATGCAAAGTTTACATGCAGCATCATGGCTGATGATCCTATGATATATATATACTAATAAATTGAAAAGAATCTGATATGAGAAGCAAAATGTGTTTTTATGATTAGTTTGGACTTCTATCAAAACTAAATTAATTAAATTCAATTACATTTTATTTGTATAGCACCAAATTACAACAAACAGTGACCTCAAGCACTTTATATTGTAAGATAAAGACCCTACAGTAATTAACTGGCAATGATTTTGACAGTCATTTTAATTTTAAGGCAGCACAGTGGCCTGTTGTTAGTATTGCTGTGTTCATTTCCACCTTGGTCCGGGCTTTTCTGTGTGGAGTCTGTATGTTCTCCCTGTGGGTTTTCTCCAGGCACTCCGGTACTCTGGTCATGCACGTACTGGGGTTAGGCTAATCGATGATTCTAAATCACACCATAGGTGTCAACGGTTGTCTGTCTGTCTGTGTTAGCCCTGTAACCTGTACAGGGTGTACCCTGCCTCTCGCTGTACGGCAGCTGGGATAGGCCCCCCGTGACTCTGAACAGGATAAACGGAAGAGAATGGAGTGACGGATTTTATTTCTTAAACCCATTTCATATTTAAATTGCTTAACAGCAACTCAGCCTGGCAGCTTTTAATGCGCTACTGGCAAAATTCTTTTTAAAAAGTATGCATAATGAACTGCATTTAAAGGGAACAAGTTTCACTTCTTTCAAGTTTCATATTTTATTCTTGGACTCTTCTAGAGTAGCTTTACACGACTCAGAGTTCAAAAATGATCCTTATTTGTCTTATTTGTCGGCCCTTGGTGAGAGGACCATATCGGCTTCGTTTGGCTTGTGTTTGTGTGTGTTCGGTAACCTTCATTAACCAGTTGGGCCCAGTTTCAGCTCTGTCCCAGAACAAACCTGACCTATTTTCAAGTTATGCTCCATGATGGCTTTGGCATGTTTATCAGCTGTGGCTGAAAGTGGTCATCACCACTGGGGAGCAGTCACTATTGTCAGGGTATGCTTGCAGGGACATACTTCACTTGTTCCAATGATGAAAAGCTTATGTTCAAAACA
>VUQJ01009913.1:4684-17047 GCA_015108635.1 Andinoacara biseriatus
CAATAAAACGGTGATTAAAGGGTTGTAATGAAAAGGTAAGTCTGAGGAGGAAATTATAGCAGGAATTTTTTGATGCTGAATCATCATGGGCAGATGTATCAATCTGACTTTTCACTGTACACACACACACACACACACACACACACACACAAAGGATATTGTTATAATGCACTGCATTTGCTGCTGTTGCCCGAGAGTTTTCGGGCTGCAATAATGGCTGTCAAAAGTGTCACCTTGCTCCATGGCTCACTCCTCGTAGCTTTCACAGCTGCTACTGCAGCTCAAAGCTGGATCAGAGGCTTTAAATGAACTCGATCAACACTTTGCTTTGTGAAAAGAAGTGACTTTCACTTACAGAGGTCTGAATGGGGGAAAATATAAAGAAATGCATTGTTTGGTTTTTTTTGAATGGCTAAGGCGCTTCATCTGGATCACATCCTCAAAGCCCCTTAAAGCATGAAGAGCCACTCATAATAATGCTGAAGATGTTTTATTTCTTTTTGGTGACAAGTGACACAAAGAGAACCAGAAGACGATCATAAAGCAACTGAACAGAAAACATAATAAAACCTTTGATTACAAGGCATTTACTTTATTATTGAGCCTGTCACATACAGTAGGTAGGTGTCTTCATTATGTTAGAATATTTAAATCAGTCATATATTTTTCTTTGCTGACATGTTTGAACCTAAATAAACTATTATAAATAAATATACATATCTTTTTTTTTATCAAGACGCAATAAATTCCTGGATGGATGTGACGATAAGCATAACTCTAATATTCACATCTTTTTGGTACTTTTTGTTTCCAGCAGCTGCATGTAATAGGTGCTGTTACGTACAGGCTCTGTGTTAGCTTTGCTCCACACAGATAACTGCTTCTGCTGCTGGGCTGGATCAAAATGGTATATTTGGTGGTAGCAAAAAGTGCTAAAATGATTTGTGCAGCTGAGGGGACCTGTGATGTAATCATTCTCTCTGGGTTTGTTACATCAACCAAGTTTTTTGTTTTTCTGTAGTTTAGATCCAAAAACACATCTGAATGGAACTGTTTCAAATGTTGCCGCCCCAAGCCAACGACCTTCAGTTCTTCCCAGTAGCATCCGTGTGGTGAAGCAATGTCACATTTCATGGATCCATAGTTTACACTGGAATGTATTTGACAAAGCAACAAGAAAGAGGTTTTTCTAACATAGGTTTGACTTAAACTAACGCTGCTAAAGAAAAGAGGTATTAAAGGGGACATTTCATGCAAAACCCACTTTTTTAGCCCTTAAATACATTTTTTTTTGTGTACTTTGAGTGTGTAGGAGTGCAGGAAATGTTAATGCATTCTGTCCAAATCTGCATAGATATATTTATATTCTTTTTGGGTCATAATTTTCAGTTTGTTCAGTGTTATGTTTTCTTATCAGTCACAGTATTTGCTGTGAAACTGCTAAACAAGGGCACGGACTTCTAGCTAACAAATCTCATGAATCTGCCATTTTTTTCTCGCAGCAATCTTGTCGTCCAGTTCAATTATGCCGAAGTTGCAGGTAGACAAAATGTTCGGTTGTGTATTAACCACACAACTCCTGACACCCCCCACCCCCCACCCACCGGCATCAGAGCCTCTTCAAAGTCCTCCTTGTTTCTCTGACAGTAGCTAATCGCTGCTTTTAAACTACAAAAATGGCCGAACGGGGTGGAGTGGAACGCTCTGCGACCTGGAGGGGGGGGTGGGGCCTGAAATGTCTCATTCACATTTATAGAGACCAAAACCAGTTGCTCTAAGACTGAGAACAGGGTAACAGAGGGTCTGTGGAGCTCCAATAACCAGGAATTCAGACCAAAGCATTGCAGCTCTACTTTATAGAGACCACAAGGAATGATTTACATATGAAAAGGAAGGATTTAAAAGCATAATATATCCCCTTTAAGTCATATTTTCTAAACCAGTATGAAATGCCAAACACATCCAAAATATTCCATAACTGTGGGGCGCGTGGAGGAAGGAGAGCAGTTATATCGGCATCCATTAAGTCCTCATGTGTGTTCAGTTTCTTCATCCGCTGCCATTTCATTTGTCAGATACTTCATTTGCTAAACACTGGTGGTGCATGTGAAGCAGGGCACTGTGTGTTAATCAGGCTGAAATAAACAGTCCTCTATCACTGTCCCCTGGACCATAAGGGAGACCCCTTGTGCTCGGTTTTACTGTTTCTCATTAGATGGAAAGAGGCAGAGAGAGAGAAACTGTGGGAGTTAGTCTGAGAAAGAGAAGGAGGAAGGGAAGGACACGGTTATACTGTATGCCAATGGATTCACGGGTGGTGGAATATGAAGAAGAAAACAGATGAAAAATAAATAAAAAGACATGCAAGAAGGAGGATGTTACTTATAATGAGACCAGGATGATGAAATGGAGGAAACAGGCAATGGCCACAGGGAGCAGCTTTGACAGACATACTGCAACAGTGGCCACATATACAAGCATATCAGATGGTGGTATAATGCAATGTAGTGGGTTAATCACTTTGGTTATTATGCTGTAATGTGGGTGTAATATAGATAGATTTGTTCACGTTTTTATGGGTCAATTAAGACACAAATTTCCTCCTGCCCTATCACAAAAAAGCAAGAACTATATTCTCTGGAGGAGGCTTGATCCAAAACAGAGACCCTTCTATTATGATATTTTTAGCTCTAAAAATGCACTTTTTCAGCCTGATGTGGCTTAAAGGAAAAAATACCTCTACGTAGCAGCTGTGCAAGCTTTGTTCCCAGGCCCAAAAAAAAAAAAAAGGGGGACTCTTTATGATATGTTTTTGTTGTATCTTTGTCCTAATTAGGCAGCAGATTGATCTCCAGGTAAAACATTCATTCAGAGGCAAATCTTTGATGTTAAAAGATGAATTTATTGTTCGAGCTTATTGAATAATTTGTGCATGTAAGGATAAACTAGAGGACAGTGACACAGACTTATTCAATATTATTATTTATTAAATATAAATGAGCCTGTCCTATGAACCTCCCATCAAGTACCCAGCATGAATCTGCACGTGAATCAGAAGGAAGGAGACACGATTTTGGATATTTTTCTTTGGTTGGTTTTATTTTCTGTGTGAATTTTGCATATTGCATGTCAGGGGTCACCAGCTACGTTTGTCCAAGGGCCAGAATTAAGGTCTGCAGACAGTGTGAGGGCCAGCTGCTCTCATAGAGGAAAATAAAATTAATATTCTATCCTAAGTAATATCATTATAATTAGATATATTACATTTTTTGTTATTTTTAACAATGTGATGTGCAAGTCTAGCACGTGTTCGCCTCTGTTAAGTTGATGATTGTTATGGAGACGCCCCAATTGTGTGCAGTTGTGCTCATTGTGGATATAATGTTTGCTGTCGAGCAGACGGTGTGAGAGACCCACACAGCTAGGGCTGCAACTAACGATTATTTTAGTAATCAATTAATCTATCGGTTACTCTGACGATTAATCGATTAGTCAGATTTTTTATTTTTTTTTAAACTGTCACATTCTGGAGATTTTTCATTGAACCACTTAAGCCTTTTTATACAATATCAAAACAACATAAAAAGAATATTTTATTGTCTAAAATGAAATAACAGCATTCCTTCAGTGAATTTGAACCAGGTAAAGATAAAACTCTGCCACTTGAGGAGTTTTGGGTAAAAAATATTTACAGAAAAAGGTGATTTTATCTTAAATGCAAAACTTATATATATTTTGTACAGTTTTGGCTTAATTACTGCTCTGAATATGTTGTTTTTTTTCAACAAAAAGTTAACAATTAATCAATTACTAAATTAGTTGACGATTATTTCTATAATGATTTGTCACAATTTATACGCTTAATCGTTTCAGTCCTACTCATAGGAAAAGGAGACGGGAGCCCCGCGCAGGCCCGGGGAGCCCCGCAGGCCCGGGGAGCCCCGCAGGCCCGGGGAGCCCCGCCCAGGCCCGGGGAGCCCCGCCCAGGCCCGGGGAGCCCCGCGCAGGCCCGGGAACACGCTCTGCCGCCAGTAACGATCCTTCCGCAGGTTCACCGACAGAAATTTTGTTACGACTTTTTTGTTTGATCGCCGAACGTTTCTACACAAAACGAGGTTAGACTCACCTTCAGTCGTGTTTACAATCCGATCACCACCAGCGAAAGCTGCTCAGTGCAGCGCAGTGCTGAAAATACTTGTCACATGATCCAATCTTACATTCTGATTGGTTCTAGGGATGTCGAGGCTTTTGACGACTTGTCAGAGACGGTATTTATCGAGTTATGACACAACATGATTTGACTGGCGTATAGTACCTATGGAAACAATTCTCTAAATATCGTTGTCTCATTTTTGACGAGGTGGCATTTAGAGGTCCATATTTTTTCCTCCTGACTAGGCTGGTCTAGATTTCAGTAATATTCCGGCCAGATGGAAAGCTCTGGGGGCCGGATGTGTTCACTGGTCTAAACAATCAGTGGGGAGCAAAAGAAGGACTGCATCTGCTAAAATTCAGTCTCAAGATCGTCAGCTATGGTCTGACAACAATTTAGCTTTTCACTTGATTTTTAATAATTTTTCTGCATCTCTATCACCGACCAGGATGGATGGCACAGGAAGTCATGAACGAAATATTCTCTTCATTTATACTGATGACCATTAAACCAGTCTACGTAACGTCTGGCATTATATTACTGCGTATATATTGCATCATATTGCCCCAGTAAGTAATGAGTTTGAATTTATTTGGATGAGCAGTGGTTTAATTTTTGGTCCTTTCAATGAGTCTTTTGGTTTTCTCCCTTTTGTGGGGATATATTCTGTATTTCTTATAATTAGTTACAGCTTACAAATGTTTATGATGAAATAGCATGAAAGTAACAGCAAGCAACATTAACGTTACCTTTTTCAAAATTTATTCATTTGCTTTAATTTATTAAAAAATAAATAAATAAATAATAAAAATGTTATTCTGCTGTGCAGACGTTCCAAACTTCATTTTAAAAAAAAGTTCTGCAGCTGTTTCTGTTATTCCTTCTGGTCAATAAAGGTTAACTGCCACACACTTCTAAATGCCACTTCAAATAAGCTCATTATAAACTGTCAGCCTGTTGCTGTTTGATCTATGTTTGAGCCAGGTGAACCAGTACAGACTCTGTGTCCCGACTTCTTGCTTCTGACTGTTAAAGCTGATTACATGCAGATACCTGACATACTGAAAATACCACCAATGTGTCAAGAGCGAGCCACAGTAGAATACCTAAAGAACATGGAAGTAATGATGAAAATTGGCCCCAGGCTACCCTGTAGTCAGAAACATCAGTCGCTGCACCTACAGGATTCTCCCATCACATTTATCTGTTGAGATGGAAGGAGGGCAGAACAGTGTCGGGAGAAAGGAGCTGGATTATTGTTTTGGATCAACAGTAATTGACTGACTCTGTTAACTGATTACTTGGATGGGCAATTAATGGGAAAATTGAATAACAGATTTGAGGAGTAATTGGTTCGTGCATTTATTAATGATGTGTTGTTGGGTTTTTTTTCCCTGTTGCCCCGGAGTCAAGAACGTTATTAAAACTACCTGAGGAAAGTGTTTATGATGTTCCCTCATAAAGGAATAACTTTCAGATAGCGCTCCTGCATGTGTGATTGTAAGATAAAAACACAGTTTGTGTTCCATCCGCAGCATCACACCTCTCATCACACTCTTTATTAGAAATAGCTACAATCTGGCAAACCTTTTTATCATCCTACACCTAACCCCTCTCCTCCACTATGTGATGAGCAATTCAAGAAGAAGATGATGATGATGATGATGCATTGCTTTGACATGCCACAGACTTCAATGCCAGCGCTTTTATGAAGCTACAATATGTGGCCTGGTTAGGCTGTGTACATACAAACGTTCACAACTTAGCCTGAGGCTGCTAATGAGCTAGTAGGCAGTGGAGTCCTCAGCGGAGAACGAGACGGGAATGAATCCCCGGGCTTCCACCTGGATAAACCTGGCCTCGCTGAGACTGAGAACGCCCACTCACATCTGCAGTATCTGCTTTGTGGCTCAGTGGATATCCCTCCTATCACCAGCACGCACACACAAAAACACACCCTCTTTCTCCGCCCACCATGTCATCCTCGCCCACGCTTGCACGCCCACGCGCTCCTGACTTTCGCTCACACACACCCATGATACTGTCAAACACTTAAATGCCAGACGACCTTCCACCCACCTACTGCATCCCACATGCACAGACGAAGTGAGAGGAATACAGATATGCTCTCCCCGAACACACACAGACACACACACACCCACAGGTGGAAACAGACACCTACAGTATCCTGCTGTCCTGGAGGAGAGGGTTAATCCTTTTCTTGCTCTCACTTTGGCTTCTACTTCACTTCATGAGGCCAAAGTTGACCTTTTAATCCATGAAACTTTTTGTCAGGTTTCTCCTACGTGGCACAGCTTGGTTATCCTTTTTAGACACACTGTTAACATCTTAGTAATGTGGGATTTTGTGAACGCTCTGGACATTTTCTCGTCCTCTTCCCTTTTGAAAAGAAAAGGACAATTTTTAAATTGATGATTTATTTTAATCTGTAGTTTTTCAAATCAAACGTGGAATCAGCTACGAGATGGTCACCATCTCCACCCCAGTTAATACAGAATTTATGCAGTATGTGCTGTGCAAATGTAGGCATGTAGTCAAGGTCGAGACCACCCGCTGACGTTCAAAGCGAGCATCCGAATGGGGAAAGAAAGGTGATTTAAGTGATGTGGCACACGTGTTGGTGCCAGGTGGGTTGGTCCTAGTAATTCAGAAACTGCAGATCTACTGGACAACCATCTCTAGGGTTTACAGAGGATGGTCTGAAAATATCCAGTAAGTGACAATTCTGCCTTGTATCAATGATTCAGGGTAGCGGTAGAGTGTGGAGGATGTTTTCTAGGCACACTTTGGGCCCTTTAGTACCAACTGGGCCTCGGTAAAAGCCACAGCCTACCTGGGTATTGTTGCCAACCATGCCCATCCTTGACCACGGTGTGCACATCATCTGATGGCTGCTTCCAACAGGAAGTCATGTTCTTAAACATGAAAATTGTTCACTTGATTCGCCTTGTTGAATCTATGCCACAAAGAATGAAGGCAGTTCTGAAGGCAAAAAGGGGTCTAACACAGTACTAGCAAGGTTTACCTGGTGAGCAGGTCATCTGTGTGTGGGATTTTGGAGTCCATGTGTAGTTATCTGGCTGTTGAGATTGTGGAGATTCTAATAAAGCAGAGGCGATGGAGATTTATTTGCATGCAGTCCTCCAAAAAGCTAATAGCACGTATTCTGACTGTGATGATGCTGTGCACAGGTAGACTGCTGACTGGTTGATTGAACGGGAAAGATGACAGCGGCGTTCATCACAAAGTGAAAGAACTATGAAGAAAAAAAAAAAAGCGTGCATGAGAAACACAAACAGTGGCTGCAGTGGACAGTTTTTTTTGTCAGTTCTTTGGCTTTTAGAGGCTAACAAAGACCAACACCAGCACAGGCATAAAGTTCTTATTACCAGGTCTTATTGTGACACTGCCCCCTGCTGACAGCAGACTACACAGCTACAGGTACCTTCGGACAATGACCTGCAGCAACAGCAGATCACTGACATTATTACAGTGTTCTGCTGGGAAACTCTGTGCAGACAGTGTAGATCAAGGACTCAACATACTCCCCGTAGCAGGACAACGAGCCCTGTCACACTGCAAAATCTGCCCAGGAATGGCTCAAGAACCACCCTGGCCCCTCTAGGGATGCACCTGAACAAGCCCGATCCACAGCGGGCTGACCCTACAACCCACACGGCCCAGTGGATCCGGTACCAGACACGAAAGAACACCCGCAGACGTCTCATTTCCATTTCAGAATATTAGGCTGGTGGTTTTAATGTTGTGGCTGATCGATGTATGTGCAATAGATTGTGGTACACGTGGCAGCTGGTAATGGCAGAGAGAGACTCATTTCCGCTACGTGTTACAAGTGATGAGATTAGTCTGCTGTGTGTATGAGCGTGTGTGACAGAAGGAGAGTGAGGGCGAGACGGTATAACGGGCGGATTAGAGGAAACGCTGTATACTTTTACATGAGCTTGAGTTAAGAAAAGGAAATTGAAAAGCAAGTAGGTTGCGAGATGTGTTTGTTTGTTTGTGAAGGAAGGAGCGAGGCCCCTTGCTGAGCCAGACAGGCAGACAGCTTTCTATATCTCCCTCTAACAACACCTCAAGGTCAGCCGAGGTTGGGACTGCTGAGACTGGAATCTGAGTCGACTACTGCACAGCCAATATCTGCTCAGCTTTGTTACTTTTTTTTTTTTTTCTATCAGCACTGTGTCCCACAATCCTCTGCAGTGATTAAACATCTGAAAGGGAGCGTGAATTGGGATGATGGGATAGAGAGCGACATTGAGTATTTGAGAGTGCGTGTCTGTGAATATTTCTGGGCTATGTGTGGGAAAAAAAAACAAACCCAAAAAACAGGAGGAGGCAGATCTGCAGACAGAGACAGATGTGACTCGGTGGTCGCGAATGCCTCTGTTTACATTTAAAAATAGCCCTGTACACTTCAGCCACACCTCATTGCTCCGTTCCAGTGGAGCTGTGCCAGCTTAAAGAGAAATTTCAAGTCAAAGGAAAAACAAAAAAGGGAGGAAAACAAGCAGAAAAATGTGTAAGCATATTCCATAAAGACTGCCTGTATATGTCACTGTCAAATCTCTGTTCGTTGTAATCTGAGTATCGATGATCATCGACGCTGCCCTTTGGCTCCCTTTCTATTCTTATGTGCAGCATCACACATCAAATCAGCTTTTAAAGCATTAGAAGACCTTTTTTTTTTTCCTTTTATGTTTTCATGCATTTAAAGAGAGCAGGATCAGCTCCAAGAACATATCCCCCGGAGTCTGTGCCTCTCTGCTGATGTTATTGAATGAGTGATTGAAGTTCATCCATCAAAATCAGCGCATTACAGCGTAAGGAAGTCTAAAAGTTTCACTGGCTATGAGCCAAGCTGTAAAAACAGTGTGTTTAACAGCTCGAGTTCTCACTAAACTATGTTGAAAGCAGATGAAAATCATTAGTAGCATTTCTGTGTGGTTATGGGGGCCGGTGAGCCTTATTATTCTCCAGGCATGCAGCAGGATAATCAGAAGCTCTCGAGATGACATTATTATTCACATCCCACCACTTTTCTTCTGTCAACACTAAAATGTAGGTGAAATGTGATTTGATGTCACTCATGAATAATAATACAGCTGTACTTTTAAAGACTATATTTCAACTTGCAATAAGAACCAGATGACAGCTTTCCCGTTTTCAAGATTACTTTTTGACAAATAGTAAAAAAAAGGGGAGGAAAAAGTTTCTCTGTGGTGTGTTTCGTGACTTCATTGTGGGTTTCCCCCTCTCTCTTTGAGAGGTGTAATTCATTTCTTACGCATCTTTCTTCATTAGACAACGCAAATCAAAATAAAAATGTTACAATTAGATACAAGGTGTAAAATACAGTTAAAATAAATGAAAAGATCATGACTCAAAAACACCTGCTCTTTCCCCCCCCTTTTTTTTTTTTAAAGTTGAGGTTAAAAGTGGGAGTAAAATGAGGGTTTCGTAGACTCGTTTCTTCCATCTCACTGACATCGGTGACCTTGAATATATCCACGAAACACGAAGCAGTGTTTAGGAATTAAATGAGCCAATATTGGCTTGAAAATATTTTATCTTATTCACAAAGACAGGAAATTATTGCAATTTGCACATAAGAAAACAACTGCAGCAGGTGATGCAGGAATAATAATACTACTAATAGCATCAAAGAAAATTTCAAGATTTCATCTATTATTGGAGATCAGAGAATTGTGTAGCTCCGGCACCCTTGGCCCTGTTGTTAAAAGTGCCTTTAAATGAAGAAAGTGAACTCAGAGTTCAATGAATTTCCACGAGCAGTCTGACGCAGACAAACAGGGGCAAAAAAAAAAATCTTTGTGAGAGAGAAAAACAGAGTCAAACTGAGAAGCTGAGGAAAAACACAGCAGTGGAAAGGTGGCTCGGTACGTAAGAGCTAATTTCACACCAGCAAGTCAAGGAATCCAGATTAAAAGACAAATCGCACACGTAGCACGTAGAAGAGGAGCTTAATAAGACTGAGTAGGCGGACAGAGACAACAATCAGCCTGAGAGTTTGCCGGTAATGAGCCGGGCGCAAAAGTCCGACAGCGGTCTGAATCCAAACTGGAGCGATCTGTGAGCCTCATGAATTCGAAATTATTCTCTGGATTTTATTTGCAATGCTTAAAACTGGAGTTTCACACACAACACTTCTGACCCTCTTGCCTACAAACATTTCAATTTGCAATTTCTTTATTGCATGATCAATAATATACACGTGCAGTGAATTCTGCACACTCAGAATACGCAACACAAAGCAGCAAATCTGTAATATGCAAGGAAGCAAGGAATCTGATCCAGAAAGTAAGATCGAGGGGCGAGCTTGCTGCGATGCCCACTTGGGAAACAGGAGGCTGCGAACAATGGAGGGAGCGGGAGGTCTGTGAAAGTGGAATTGTTTTCCAGAGACAGATTTGTAAACCGCTGGAGCAGCTTGTAAGCAGCTTTCACTCAGATGGAACAATACCAACAGAGTCATGCATCTGCTGGCTTTCGGCGCGTGTGCTCTCGCCGCATGATTGTATTTAACTTATAGGTAATTTTAGGCATTTTTCCTGATGGAAGCAAAGCATCGGCGATAGGCAGCCTCGTTTTATGTACAGCATGTGCCCTTTGCTGCAAGCTGCAGCTACAGTGTCTCAGAGCAGTGTGGGTATTAGCAGTGAGTTACTGCAGGGAGGTCGGGGAGCCATGCTAGGCCGTGCAGGGCTGTAATGATGATCTTCACCATGAGTGATAATGAGTGCGAAGGTAATCCTCGCCCGGGACCACAAGCAAACACACAATAAAAACACACTATTCTCACATGCAGTCGTGAACAAAATGTCACTGAGATACCACACAAACACTTATCTGGAGGCACCCTACACTTTTACCTGTGACTTATCACTCTGCCTACTGAGCATGAAGGGAAATCAGAGGCGCACAATCTTGCCCCTGAGGAGGGAAACTTATGGCACCCCAAAGGCTGTTATGGTGACACTCCCTCCTTACTGCTTCCTCTCATCCTCTCTTAACAGCTTTATTCTTTTATCACACAAGCAATCAGATAGATAGTAGTGTCCTGAAACCCTTCCTACTGCTCAGTGATCGGGGGGACGGGGGGACGGTAGACGGTGGACCTCCCTGATGCAACCCCTGAGCCCTGAGGTTTTCAGTTGGAGCCGCCTCTGAAAGAAAAGATGGGGAGATGGAAGAAACGTAGGGAAAAGGAGGAAAGATGAGTTTCTGTGTGCAACGCCGAGAGTGTGGACAGTAGAGTTTAAGGTGTGTTTACAAAAATGCATGTGCGCTCGAGTGGGTTGTGCACATAGATGAGACGCTCGTAGCGCAGATAAAAGGAAAGAAAAGCGAATCTCTTTCCCATGTGTCATAAGTCTGTCTCTTTGAATGAGAGTTAAATCCATCAAGTCAAAGTGGAAGAGCTCTCGCTCTCTCTCACCTCTCCAACCCAGCATCCCCCCCTTCCCCTTGCTCACTCGCCCTCCCTCCCTCTCTCGCACTTCCACTTCCTTTTTGATCTGATTGTTTCTCTCTCTCGCTGGACCAAATCAATCTGCCACCCACACATCATGTCATCACGAAAAGAAGACAAGGACACGTGTTTGAGCCGGCCCGCATCACACTTAATGGTTATTTGCGCATGTCCGTCTGTGAATGTGTGTAGCGCGACAGCAGTCTTGCTGCTAAGCTTATGAATAAATATGATATTAATCCTTAAAACATGGAGGAGGGGATTACTTTGTTTACTACGTGCATTTCTCCTGAAATGGAGTGCTATCACACAGTGATGGTGGCATTTTTTGGACATCCAGAAAGCTTTATGAAAAGGCATAAAAGAGTTTAAAAAAAAAATGAAAGCAAGAGGAAGAATGTGCAATATTTCTGCGTGTGTGCATGTTGGCTGTGTGTGGGTGCATAACTGCCATATGTTCTTTAGGCAATTCATGGAAAATAAGAGATACGTTGGGTATTACAGCTCTATTTTTAGCACAGGCAATCTCAAGCCATGCTGGTGCTTCCATGTGTTTAAATCTGCCCCAGCAACTTGCCAATATTTCCTCTGTCTTCTCAAAATCCTCATCATGATAAGCGAGAATATGTGAGAAAAAAAAAAAAAAAAAGGAAAAATTTAAAAAAAAATAAAAAACAAA
>VUQJ01009913.1:36615-53505 GCA_015108635.1 Andinoacara biseriatus
TTTTCTAAAAAAAAAAAAAAAAAAAAAAAATTTCACTATAAAGAAATAACTTTTTTCACACCATCACATTATAACTGTTCTCACAAATGAACTCCAGGTAATGTCAGGAGAGTTAATTTGGGACAATGTCCACAAGTGCCCCGAACCCTGTGGAGCATAACAGGAGATAATAACCGTCACACGTGTTCATAAAACTGAAATCACTCCGTTTGGTTTAGGCGAGGGTTGATGCATGGGTATGCAATTAACTGTTCTACTCTCACATGGGTGCATTACACATTACACGGACATGTTATTAGGCAGCTGGCGCTGTGAAGACTGATAAATGTGCAGTTCTCACATGCAGCTCCGCTGGGTCATTTTGATAAAGGTTCAGGACTGCAGTACAGGTGTGAAGACAAACAAATTAGCAAAACTGGATCCAAGAAATCAAGACTACAAGATTAAATCAGACACAGCGAATATCAGCCACTTCAATGCGTGAAGGTCATTTAAATGTAATAAGCTGACGGCAGTCAACAACGCAAACACTGACTAAAAAACTGGCGCATCACTGTGTAGTATCAGTTGTTGGGCACGGTGTGAGAGTGCTGGAGCCTATCCCAGCTGACACTGGGCAGGAGGCAAGATACAGTGTGGGCAGGTCACCAGTCTATCACCCATGCTAACACTTACAGTGCGGCCAATTTAAAATCACAAATTAACCAACATACATGCCTTTGGACTGTGGGAGGAAACCTGAGCACTGAGAGAACTCACAGGCCCGTGCAAAACATGCAAACTCCACCCAGACAGGCCCAAAGACAGGAGGGCCAACACCCCAACCTTCTTTATGTGAGGGAACAATGCTTATCACTGCAACAGGGAGGACTGTATTATTAAGTAAGGAAACAGTGGAACTTTCATACTCCATCTCTTTCTGCTCCGCTTCCTCCTGACTTATGTCTTCCTCGACACTATAGTCCAGGATAGAGCCGATGCCGAAGGCCTGGTTCTTCTGAATCAGTGGCTTGATGCTGTTGTGGTCCTCGCCAGCCACAAATTGACCATAAAATGTCATCTTCATGAACTGGTCAAAGGCTTTCTGGCCGAGAATCTTCTTAGCCAAA
Source organism: Andinoacara biseriatus (assembly GCA_015108635.1). Classification (NCBI taxonomy): domain Eukaryota; kingdom Metazoa; phylum Chordata; class Actinopteri; order Cichliformes; family Cichlidae; genus Andinoacara; species Andinoacara biseriatus. The sequence continues at coordinate 37,725 of VUQJ01009913.1, forward strand.
TCCATTATCTGGATAAGAAATAAGAAAATCTTTTATTAGTCCCACAATGGAGAAATTCACTAAGCAAAAGGGGAAAGGATGTTACATTTTCTCATTACTAGTTCCATTATGTTTGGTGCTTCCATAATGACTTTTACACTGCATCCACTGATTATGTAAATATTTAATAGGCGTGCCATGCTGGATGTCCTTTAGAGCACTGCACTCTCATGCATCCAGCACATTTGCTTAAAATAAAAGTCTCTGGTGAATGGAAACAGCCTCATGCCCTTTAGATTTACACAACAACCTGTATGTACACGGTACACTAAAATAACATGACAGCTGAGGTTATGTAACATGGACTACATACTCGAAAACCGGTTGTGTGGACTGCACTTAAGGGTGGAGTAGGAGCAGTTGGGCCTTATGTCATCAAATGAGGACTTATATAGCCTACAAAACAATTTGGTTGGTTCAAATTTGATCAGCTGATAAATGACAAGTTTTGTTTTTCTTAAACACAACTTATGGCTGACATAAATAGGTATATGTATAGAATTTGTCAGTAGTTATTACTATGCTGCATTTATTAATAAAAAAGTAGCAGAGTGGCAACTGAAATGTAGTAATATTGTGCAGTATAATATTATAAAGCTCAATACCGGCGTCCCGCACACCTGTCTGTTCTTTGATGGTGACGTCTCATTTCTTTGATGTTACGCAGACATTTACCGCGTAATTCAGTATTTATCCTCAATTTTAACAGACATAAAGTGATCCGAACACCTAAAAAGCACATTAACAGACTTCGTGTTCAATTGCAGGGCTGTCCGGTGAGATAACACCTCATTACCTCTTTGTTTTTATCAACCAGGAAGTCATAGGAACAAAGTTTGAAAACCACCAAACTTCTGAGCAGCTCTAATGAGTCTTTGCTCTTGTAAGCCTCCCGGGTCTGCCCAAAGTCTACGGAGACCTCATTAGCGGCGGCGGCGGCGGCTGTGGTGCCTTCTCTCTTTCTCCCTCCTCCATCAGACCGTCCGGGACGTTCTGACCCGCCGCGGCTTCTGACATCGTCGCGCTCCGTCTGGGCCGCAGAGGTGGAGGTGACGGTGGAACGGAGTTTTCGGTGCGAGAGTACCCCTTTGAATTGAATGTCCGCCCTCGCCCGTGTCAGGGCTGACTGGATTTTGGCATAAAACATGAACGGACAGCTGGCACGGATGTAAACGCAGAGGTGAAGTTGACACACCATTCGTGTTTGCTAGCCACGCACGCTGCGGCGTAAACAAACCGAGGCCCCGCAGTCACACCAGCATCACCTGGTTGGTGAACTGGCAGTGACGTAGCGCTCCCGAACTTTCCCACAGCACTCGCTCTGCGCGCGAGCCTGCGCACGCTGCGTTGTCAGGGAGATTCCTATTTTATTGGCAACATTTGGAAACATTGGCAACATTATAACTAAATGTAAAGGAACCACCGGCGACGAAACGTTTACTTAAGCACACGTTTGGGCATTTTTCTAAGGAGGTCTGCAGGCTTCACTGTGTTCACTGTGTAATGGCATTAGACTCATGAGCTAAGATGTAGCTTAGAATATTAAAAGAAGCGATATTCAACTTGTAACAATATCGTAATAAAACAATTTTGAATGTCTGCTTAGATAAATGGAAATATAAGTGTTTTCCATGTATTCGATGTATTACGATAAGATAGAACTTTATTGATCCCACAGCTCAATATAGAGAAGACTAAGAAGATGAATAAAATGAGACCAATTAAATAAAATAAAATATAAAGGAAAAGAAAAAAAACACTATATACATAAGATATATACAACAATACATATACACACATGTACATTATCAAATTTGGTATTTTGCATCATCACTGTTAAATAACTATGTAGCCAACTTCTAAAGTAAAACTTTGTTCTTTCGCCTGCAATTATCCATTTTTGCATTACTGCTTTTCAGTAATAATAATTATTAAATAAATAATTATTTCTGTCAAATTTCGATGACAAACATTTTGTAGGATGCAATTTAGTGAAACTCTCCCTAAAGATCCACAGAGCACACGGCTGCATAAAGAATAGTGGGTGAAACACGCGTATTGTACTGCAGTTATTTAAAAATAAATAAATAAAAGCATAAACTTGATATCTTCTGTTTACATGTGACGCACTTTCATTCAGGGGGTTTAATTCAGGCTGTCAGCATCACTTCGTTCGTGCTGACGGATGGGGGCGCTATTGTCTCAGCTGAATAATACACTGCTGCCCCCTCAAGCCGCCACACAAAGGCTCACACACGATCCATCAATCAAATAACGACTTTAAAATACGTTTTAGTGCAAATGTTTTTTTTTCTCTCCAAATCATATCTATAAATCAGATTTCTATGATAAGTCTAAAGTGATATGTGTGCTTATGTTTTGATAATAAAGACTAAGTGTCCTCACAGTGTAATTACCTTCATTGTTTGTTAAAATCTAAAATCGTTTTTCTTTTTCTTTTTCCCGTTTTTTCCTTCTTTTTAACACACGCCGTTCAAACGGACCCTGCTGCGCACAGGCTTATGTAAATTTGGTGGCTCACGCATGGCGCACGGAGCCAAAGATAGAGTAACAAATCAGGAATTTCCCTTCTGCCACTCCTGAGAGCGCAAGAGAGGACCAAAGTTACGGATTAAGCGCTTCTCCTTCGAGAAAGAAAAAGCGACACAGTGATACTGTGTTTAATTTTACTTTTGTAAAGATTATCAACAGTCTACACAGTCTGTGGACCGCAAATTTTGGCAAAAACTTTTTTTTTTTAATTCATTTTGAGTCTGAAGGCATTTGCCTTATGGCTCCTTTCAAGGAATGAGAAACAACGGGGAAAAAAGAGTTCTGTGATTGCAAGTTTGGGTTTTATGACTTTTTCTTGTTTGCGGTTGGAACAGCTGTCGCTGGTCAGTTTTGCAAAGATTCTCGATGGCGTAGGTAGTTGTGAGATTTTTTTTAAAGCACCTTAACGAGGATTTAATAGCTTTATTAAAGGGGATGCGCCTTTGTTTGATGTGCATAAAAGAAACTGGAGTGCGTAAAGTAAAGTGAAACCCGACCGTCGTAACTTTTGGATCAGGGTAATGCGGAATAAATACGGCGTCTAGAAGGATGTTGCTGCTTGTACAATGGAAGTAAAGCACTCTTTTACTTTTCTTGCGGTGCTTTGTCTTTTCTTCTGCTCCGGCTTCAGCCAAGAACTCAACCCCAAAGGCAGGAATGTGTGCAAAGTACCCGGGTAAGCATGCAGAAGAAAATGAGAGTTATTGAACTGGTTGTTACTGCAAATCAGCGTGTTCAGTAAGTTTTTTGTCTGACTTTTTTTTTGCTTCTTATTCTCAATTTCTTGGGAATGCGAACTTATTTTAAAACAGTTGAGTAATAGTTGGGCAATAAGCAGTTATTGCAAGTATTTTTCAATTTGTTTTATGAAAAAAATGTTTTGTTTTTTTTAATGGAAACATGCGTAACTTCACAATCCTGACATTTAAATTGTTGGCCTCAGTGAACGGCGATCCTCACAGAAGTGAAAATTTTATGAAACCATCTTTAAAATATTTGCATTTTATGTGAGGAGAGCTTAGGAACTGTGTTTTTTGATGCATTGGGTCACGTCGCCCGTTTTTCCTCTCCCTCCATATAACGCGCTCTCTGTTCGGTGCAGCCAAAGCAGGAGGAGGAGTCCATTGAAGGACAGGATAGCTATACAGATGTGTGGGCTACATCTGGAGCGCAAGTGTTTTCATTGCTCTGAAGAGGGCGCTCTTATAGACCCTTACAGCACTCGTGGCACTATTTGATAGTGTGGTTGATAAACGCACTTTTAAAAACTAGATTTTGGGAGCGTTAATAAAATGTTAGAATGACCGGACTCAGTGTAAAATGTAAAAATCAGTTATGTTTAATTAATTAAAGCAAAAGTAAGCTTCCCTAAAGGCATTTCTTGGTGATCTCCTGAGCCTGTGAGTGTTAAGTAACTTGTGTAAAAGAAAAGATTCCAAGTCCATAATTGCTGACTACAGTATCCAAGCTTGTTGGACTGATGTCTTTGAATTTTATAATTATGGTAGGCCAGAAACAGCAAATGCAATCCAGGGATCATTTTTCAATATGTTCAAAACAATGTGTGAGAAGTAACCATGCACTTGTAGTTGGATACTTGAGAATGGATGAGCTTAAAACAACAAAAACTGAATACTTTTCTTATGCTGCAACTGTTCTTGGACCAAAAATAGCCTATCTTGGGAAAAAAGAAACTAAGAAAATAGCTTATCTGTAAAGCCACACACTGCATTTTCCTGTGCACTCAGAAAGAAAGTAATTAGCAGCTGTTCTTCAAAAGCTGAAGTTGTGCTGTCATCCAGTAGAGTTTTCTTTTTGGCTAAATGTCATTTACAAGAAAAGAAACCATAAGAAAAGCTTTCTGGAGTTTTCAGTGTGATAAATGTAGTCATGGCCTCGACTGAGCTACGAGTTTGACACTTTACCCTCCTCGTAGTTTTCAACATTCAATACACTGAACTCAACACCCCCCACCCCCTCCCCTTTATACATTTATTGTTGTACATTTTTCTGCCTTGAATCGCATGAATAGAGGGAAGTAGTTCATTATTTATCACGACCAGTCAGCATTTCCAATATGTGTCATCATAGTGGAAAATCAGCTGCTGAATCTGGCTGGAATGGCAACACAGCCTAAAATCATTTGTTTTTTAGCTTCAAGTGTTCCTAAAAATGTTTGGCAACAACAACAACAACAAAAACACATCTGTTGGCCTTGTAAAGTTTGCAGGACTGATGCAGAAAACTTATTTTCAAATGAGTGAAAGAGCAGCTGTTTGAGTCTTCAGTTAAAGTTTGTAGGTTCTTTTTTTTGTGGCAATGAAAGACACACTTGAAAAAAAATCCAAATAAAGCTATAAAAAAAACAAACAGTAGTTTCAAAAATGTATTTTTCATACACGTCAAATAATTCGGAGGTTTGACCAATGCTCTTGAACACGTGCCTGTTTTGGCAGGATTAAAAAGATAGTACTGCTCCCTTCCCAAACTGCCATCTTCAAACAATTTAGGGGAAGCTGACGTGTTGCAGGGGCCCCACAGAGGTCACAGGCATGGGAGGAAGAGGACACCCAGCCGTTTTTCCTGTTAGGCCAAATACTTGTCTGCAAAATATTGCCTCTGAATATTTACACTCTATCAAAGGCTGGAAAAAGCTAAAAAAAAAAAAAACCCTGATGAACTGGACAGCTTCAGGAGCTAGCAGCTTTTTGCTGTATGTGTCTTGTAGAAATTGGAATGACCCATATTGAGACAATTATACAACAATGTGCTAAGCATATGAGTAATGCCCTGCTTACATTTGCAGAATTTGGCATGAGCTGCATCAGTAAAGAGTCCAAAATCAAAGAAGCAGGAACTGGGTGTGGATGTTGCCACTTTGAAATATATTTGTTTTACTATATTTAAAACGAGTGCTTCATCTTTTCCTTCTCGTTCTGCATCATTTTTACCCCCCAGATCATCAACATCGGTGTGCTGCAGTGGATGGGGGCAGCTAGGAAACGAATGCCTGACACGTATGTACCGTATAGACACTTAGCAGCATGTAATGTGGCTCGTGGTGCACGCCAGCAGAATAATGTGGCCTGTTCTTTTCACCTCAGCCCTCTGTGAAGGGAACTTCACCTGCAAGGAGAATGAGGTGTGTGTCAGGCCAAACGAATGTCGTTGTCGTCATGGATACTTTGGTGCTAGCTGTAACACCAGTAAGATTTTTTTTCTCCTGTATTTTACATTTTGTCTCATTCCTATAAAAAACACATTCTACATGTTAATTAATGTGTTCAGGTTTAGCAATGTTAGCAGTCAGTTTTTCCAGCACATTGTTGTTAACACACAAAATCTTAAGATGTCAAAGGATCGTCAAAAAAAAAGAATTATATTCACATTTCATGTAGCTTCAAGATTTTAGATTATGACCAAATACCTGCATAATAAATGACATAACCATGCTAATACACAGTTAGAATGTGACTACAGTGAAGTGTATCGTGTGCTTAACATCATATATAGTTACTAGCATTGATATTGTCAACATTAACATGTAGCTCAAAGCACTACTGCAACTAAGTTTTCCTAGCATGGCTGTAGATTTTCATTCTGTTTGAGAAGGATTTCCACATTTCCTGATAACATTGTCCTTTAACAGAGTGCCCTGCTGAGTACTGGGGACCTGACTGCAAGGGGGAGTGTAACTGTTACCCCAATGGCCAGTGCGATGACTTGACCGGCAAGTGTACCTGCAACCACAATCGCTGGGGTCCTAAATGCGAGAATGCGTGTCTGTGCCAAAAGGGCAAGTGTGACCAAGACACGGGAAAATGCACGTGCTATCCTGGCTTCTGGGGTCCTCAGTGCAACAACAACTGCTACTGCAGCCTCAATTCTGTGTGCGATGTGGTGACGGGACGATGTTTGTGCAACCCTGGCTGGACTGGGAGGAACTGTGCTCTTCAGTGTAACTGTAACAATTCACCGTGCGACCAGTTCACGGGACGCTGCCAGTGCAGGGAGAGGCTCTGGGGCCAACGGTGTGAACGAAACTGCCAGTGCCACTATGGCAAGTGCAACCAGGCTGATGGGTCGTGTACCTGTCTGCCTGGGTACCGTGGGAAGTTCTGCAGGGAGCCGTGTCCTGCTGGATTCTATGGTCAAAACTGCAGAAACAGGTGGGAAAACGAAATAAATAAAAAAAGGCAGAAATCAACATACTGTTACATACACAGAAAACCTGGAGCTTTGCAGATGCCTGATGTTGAGTTTTCATGTCTGATCCATATCATATTTTCCGTTTGTGGTTTTGAGAGGACTCCATATCTAAAATCTTAAATCTAAACATTTAATTTAACAGAGCAATGATAAAGCCAGCGATGGCATTCGGATTGTCCCACAATCTATCATCAGCCCACACACAACACAGTGCACGTGCAGTAGCGCTACGGTTCAGTGTTTATCTCCTCCAAATGATCAGAGCAGCAGTGTAACGCAAACGAATGCAGCTGGTTTCATCATGCTTCTGATCGTTGAGCTGTTTCATTACATCGAGATAAGAGTTGGAACAAGACAAAAAAAATAACTCTGTTTCTTTGGCTGCCACCAGGTGTGGGCACTGCAAAGGCCAGCAGCCCTGTAAGGTGACCGGCGGCAGCTGTATTACATGCGACAGAGGATGGAACGGGACTCGGTGTGATCAGCTCTGCTCCAAGGGCTTCTTTGGGGAAAACTGCCAGGAAGTGTGCCCGACATGTAAAGATGGTCACCACTGTGACCCCATTCATGGCAAGTGTTCTCACTGTAACCCTGGCTGGATTGGGGACAGGTAAACACACACACACACACATGAATGAATGTGTATGGTATTTTGTTGTTTAGTCATCCATTTTAACTACTTTAGCTATCACAATACCATTTTCAGCACTGTGACTCACACTTCTAAGCTTGAAAATGACATTATGTGTAATGAAGACGTTGTGTGTATGATAGGTGTGAGGTGCGCTGCCCCAACGGCACGTATGGTGAGAACTGTGAAAACAACTGCAGTCACTGTTTTAATGGCATCTGTCACGTTGTTACCGGAGAGTGCCTGTGTGACCCCGGCTTTTACGGCACATAGTAAGTTAAATGACACCTCATGAATGAAAATCATCATGTTCGTGCTCTCGATAGCTGTGCAGTCACACATTTAGAGTCCTTCTCTCTTTCTTTGTCCTATGTTGTGAACCCATTAGTCAGACTCAACATTAAGCTAATGTTTTTTGGTTTTTTTGTCTCTTCTCTGTGGTCCAGCTGCAATATGACCTGTCAGCCTGGCCAGTACGGAATCAACTGCAACCAGATCTGCTCTTGCCACGACAAGAACTGCGATCCTGTGTCTGGTGCCTGCTATCTCCGTAAGAAAGTCTTCCTTTTTAAACGAGCAAACTGATGCGTGCGGTTTGTGACTTTGTCAGAAACTATAACTATAATCTTAGTAACATACCCGCTGTGAGACTGAACAGGTATTTCTTACTTTGTGCTGCACACACCGAAAGAATTTAAAAGCTCTAAACTGTTTATTTGTAAATTAGATGCCAGCAGCTCTGCCTGCATATTAAATTTCTAATAGTTGGCTGAGCATGCTGAGTATCAACAAATACATCTATTTAGGTCAGTGTGTGTAGCGGGGACACTAAAGGGCCTTGATTGTGTTTCCAGACCTGACCGGTGTCCTTTTTATGGTTGTGTTTGTTGGCTCTGTTCCTGTCCAGCCACAGAAGAGAGAAAGGAAGGAAGAAGAAAAAAAGGAAAAGAATGAAGGAAAGGAGAAGGAGGAATTGAAATGGACACAGAGAACAGAGAAAAAATTACTGTTTGGAAAGAGATTATTGGAGGCAGACACACACACACACACACACACACACACACACACAAAGATCGCTAGAATGTTGGACAGTGGACATGATGGGTGGTGGCAGGTTGCTCAGTGATAACAAAACCTCTTATAACTTTTACCTTAACCCCAAATCAGCAGTGACAGCATGTCGAGGGCACACTGCTCAACAATCCATCTCAGATGTGTGTGACAGTATAAAACCCCGAGGGTCACTGCTTTTTAACACCCCCCCCCCTCTCTCTCTTTTACGTCTCTTCTGCTAAATGTTGTCCGAAATTATGCAACATAGCGACGATTGTATTGGGAGTGTATCCCACTTGAAGAGGGAGGGATGTTAATAAATCTTCGAATCATGGAGAAGAGGGGTGAGAGGAGGAAGCTGATTGCAGAAAATCAACAATAAAAGAAGGAGTGGTTTTAAATTATATATGAGCCAAACCCTATTATTGTGGTATCCTGAATATTATTTGATATTGATGCATAACAATTTACTGAATGCCAGGGTGTTTTGTCTTAGCTGTGACCGAGAGCACTGTTGAAGCAGGCATTCAGAGTTCACCAGCACCACTGCGGCACACCCACCGTTCCCAACATTTTGTCTTTCAGAGCCCAACCAGCGGATGGGTGTGATTGCAGCCGGGAGCTTGGTCTCCTTTTTACTGATTGTTCTCCTCTCGCTGCTGTGCTGCTGCTGCCTCTGTCGACACAAGGACAACCACAAGTGAGTGACAGACGGGTGTCTTCGCCTCGCCGAGGGTTTGAGTTTCTGTTAGGAGGCCTGCCCTGGTTACGAAAACAGAGAAAAATGTTTTCTTTGCACGTTTTCTCACAGGTTGTTAAATGAATAAATGCACATAAATTGTATTTCGAGAGCATTTATATATTGACATTAAATTGCGAGTAGCAATATGAGCGGTCCCTGAGCCCTCAAAAGAGGCAGAGGGCCAGGTTTAAAATGCCTAGTTTGAATGATTCATTTGGATTTCCATGGCGTCATCCCTTTTCAACAGCAAAAAGGCCAAACGGATCCTGTGTGGACGATTCAGCAGAATCAGCACTAAACTTCCCCGTATTCCACTGAGGCGACAGAAACTGCCCAAAGTAGTCGGTGAGCCCCAAAACTATGTTTCATATTCACCGCAGCGCTCCCAGAAGCTGCTCTATTCTCTGTCACTGTTTTCTCTGATGCTTGTACAACAATCTGCTGAAACTTGAATTAATATTAGCTTCAGTTAAAGCTTGTGAATGTAATGATATTCTATGCAGTATGGTGTAGGTGCCAGACCGTCTATAAAAACTGTGTTTTAGCTCAACATCATGTACACAATGACACTAATGTCTGTCACTCAGTGCAAGCTTTTTGTTTTAGTGCTACCTCAGGCCGAGGCTTAGAAGGTGAACTGGGTCGAGAAGTGTTTGGTGGCTGCCAGGCCAGTACGGGGGTTTCATTTGAAAAGAATGCACTGGTTTTAGAGCCCGTTATTATTCTTGGCACTGTTGGATGCCATGTGTTCATATTATTACAACCCTAAACTTGGGCTTTTTTTTTCCTCCCTATTTTCTTTACTCTTTTCCATCATCTTCTTCACAAGACATTTTTTCTTGTGCTGAGGAGGAGGAGGAGGCTGTGTTATTAAAAAGAAAGCCAGTGGTTGTTGGGGGGGTGGTGAGTGACGAGCTATCAAAGGCTGCACTGTTTGGGTGGATGTTGCAGCTCTGCTGCTCCATGTGGAGGTCTCGTGGTGTGTGACAGATGTGTTTGTGACCCCAGGCTCTTTTTTTTTTCTTTCTTTCTTGCAGACAGAGGAAATACGCCGGAGCGGTCGGCGTATCACGGCCGTTTTTGTTTGCAAACTTATATTAACTAAAAATTTGAGCTGTGATATTCCAACACATTCATGTTTACAGGATATCAGGCAGCAGCAACCAAATTTGTTGCTTTGTTAAATGAAATTTCCAATATTTTTAAGATACTGACTTATTTTTCTTAGCGTATGAAGTTACTTAGGAGCTGTAATTTAATTTTTTCTCTCACTAAAGTAGAGGATTGATAATGAGATTGATTGAGTGTTGAACATAAGTAAAGTAGAAATATATGATTCTAAAATCAGTCAATAATGTTTCTGTATTTTGCAACAATTTGTAGACCAGAAGACTGAATGATTGGTCAGTAACACGTCTTCCTGACTTTGATTTGCACTTTCTGAAAAAAAATACTGATTCTTTAAAAAAAAAAAAAGATTTTTAAGTCAGTAAGGGGCTAAAACATAATGAACTGGGGTTTTTTGTTGTTTTTTCCAAGGCTGAGCGGCATGTGCTTTCTCAGTTTTCCAGCTGATTATTTAAGCTATAATCTGTCCACATTGAGCTTCATGAAAATACGACACATGGGCTGTGCTGCCTGTGTCATCCTGCTGTGAGACATTAATGCTTATCTGTGAATAAGTACAAATTATGCACTGCAACTTGCAGCTTTGCATAAAGATAAAGGGATCTGTTAAGACTTAAGTAAAGAAAAATATATTTTAGGTCTTTAACAGTCAAAGTTTCAACATTTTTAGAAAAAAATAATGTTGCATTTGGGCCCTCGTATTGCTTTTGCTCTTTTCCTTGCTTTTTCCTGCACAGATCTTTGCTGCCCTGCTTTCTTTTGTGCTACTCACAGAAGCCTGGTTTGCCAACTGAAGTTACACAGTCTCTCACACACACACACACACACACATTCCAGAGGGGGGCCATGGGGCTGGAAACAGGAAGTGGTCAAATTTACCCCGGCTAGTGTCAGAATTGTGATTTATCCACATCAGGGTCAGTGGCAAAAGATGTGGCAAGACAAAATGAAACTGAAACACGGGGGGGAAGGTTAGTCCTGTCTCCTAAAAATTACATTCCCATGCAGCTCAACTCCACTCAGTTTGTTTGTGGAATATCACGAAATGTTTATAATCAGCCTGTATTTGCCATTTATAAGCTCTCGCTTTCCTGCCCGTCATTTGATGACCTGATAAAGCAGAACATGGTGGAAAAATGTCCTCTGTGGTTCATGTTTACATCATATTAAAGATTATAAGCAACCAGCAATAATAAAACTAAATGACGTATGAAAATAAAATTTAACAGTCCAAAAAAGTGAAAATCAGGAAATAATTTTCTCTCGTGGAAGTTGAACTTAAGTATCTTTAATGAAAGTCTTTTTTCTTCAGATACCTGCCTCTTTTTTATAAAATGTGACATTTTGTTGTTTCTGAAATTGGAATTATATATTTGTGTGGGAACTAGATTTTTAGAAGTCAGGGTTGAATTCGAGGATAGTATTTACTCATATAGCCTCATTGAAAAAGCTCCACAAACACACTGTCACCTGTTTCCCTCTTGGTGAAACTAATGCTGTTTGCTTGGAGGTTAGCATTCCTCTCTAAGCATATTTACTCCACACCCTGCACATTCGTGTCTGTCTGGCATTCCTTGCCTCCTCTGTGTCCAAATGCTTCCTCGTGGATGAATGCTCTGACCTGCACCAACTGCTTTTTTCCTTCTTTATTTATCCATGCAAAGTTGGGCTGGGGTTGCAAATGTGTTTGCAGCAATGCTCACAGTGTAGTTGGGAGTGACTTGATAAAACAGGCAGAAAGGTTTCTCAAAATCACACTTTGAGTTTTAATAGTGTGACCCGGCTAGTGTCCAGATGGCTACAGGCTGTATGCTAGCTCTGCATTTTAGAATTTGCACGCTATGTTAGGCTGAAGCATATTTGTTCTTATTATTACTGATGAATCATGTTACTATCCCGTGCACAGGTTTCCAGAGATGGAGCAGGTATTTGATCTAGCAGCTTTCTTGTTACGCCCCCTAGACCACCACCACCACCACCCCCCCACCGAGCAACTGTGGTGGTGGAGTTCTGTTGTGGAGACAGGTCAATAATGCCCTGTTGTGTGTTGACCTTCGTGTAGGGAGGGATCACAGCGGCGTCCAGTCAGCATAGCAATCGTCCTCACTAGACTCACAGTCTGGACCGAGCAGCTTTTAAGAGCAGCAGTTGTTCATCACTGCATACAAGCAATCTTGCAAAATGCCCCATGTGTTAGACTGCTGAGTAACACGACTGAAATCTCTGCTGTTCTGCATTCCTCAGTACCTCCGTCTGTGCCTGTCTGCCTGCTGCTGCACAGTGAGGACCAGCACACGTACTGGAAGGCACATATACCACGGCTTACGTATTACGCGTCTTATGGCCAATTTTCTGCATCTTTAATGTTTCTGCCGTCCAAACGTAAGCGTAAATAGTTTGTGGTCTTCCAGAAAGCAGCTTCGTCCTGGCTTCAGATTTATGTTTATAGATAAATTAGCAGAATATATAGTGACAGCGGGCTGGGATCAGTCCTCTGTTATGAGCTCTTCACATACTTGCGTAGTTGATACAGACCTGTTCCAGCTGTTTTGACATTCATCACTCGATGCGTAAAACAAGACAATTCACCCCCAAATCCGAATATGCAGTTCAGAGAGTGCGACTGGTTGTTTTGATGAAAGATTAAAGAACTGCTTTTAGATCAGTGTAAAAATCATGACATGAGTCATATTTCTAAGCTTAAATGCTAGACTTTCAGAACAGATCTAAAGTGGGAACCTAAAGTTCCACTTGATACTACAAATCCAGATAAAACTCAGCAAACTAAAAGAAAAAAACATGTTTTTATTATAGAAAAAGGTTGAAAGCACAAAAGGCTGCACTGAGCTGCACTGATGCACACGGGAAGCAGGAGAATAAAATTTGGACTGCTTCATGGTGACCAATAAAGCTGCTATACTCAGAGAGGAACCCCTAAACAGATCTAGATTCTAGATTTTCTTGTTTTGTAACATTTGAAAAGTGCATCCATATCAAACACTATTCATAAAACTGCAGCGAGAATATAGATACACGCCTTTCTTGCTGTTATAGAGTCTGTAAAAATCTAGCTGTAGATCTCTTAAAGTAGGAAATCGTTTTAGGTATAATCAAAAAACATCTAAAGAGCCATGATTGGTTCTTGGCTCGGGTCCTGGTACAGTTAGGGGATTCTTTCCATACAAGGTTTATCTAAGGTCTAAACAAACGCACGGACCCATGTGTCATCAAGGATATAAACAGGAGCATCTGATGTGGCTGGTCATGCAAGTTAACACCCAGGACGGTTTAGTCTGGTTCACACCAGATGGGAAGATTAAGCCTAAGTACCCTTCAGAAAGCGCAGCTGTCCTGAGACGGAAGGGTTAGCAGAACGCTGAGGGAGGAAGAATGTGAGAGCAAAAGGGAGATTGTGAGAGGGAAACATGACTTGACCTACTTATGGTTGAGGGAGAGGAGTCGGTGGAAGATGAAGAACCTATTTGTGGCTCGTTTGGTGACCCCCGAAAAAAATACTAGAAACGGCTGCAACATTTTATCTTAGCATTCAGCTCTTTACTAACATGTATTATAATTGTTGCTTGTTAATTAACATTTTGGGGGAAATAATTATTAAGTAGAGGCTGGCAGGAGTACAGACTCTTTCTCCTCATGACGTATCCTCATATATCTGCATCTTCACCTTCTAAGAAGCAAATTGTAAGGAAAACCTGGACTTCTTCATCTGTGGGTGTTCAGCTCCAGCTACCAAAATATGAAAATGTTCTGCATAAAAATATCAAGTTGCTTTTTGAAACCCATAATGTCAGAGCCTTTGTTAGCTCCTCGCACGTAAAACCCAGTTTTACCCAGATTTAGTTAAACCAGCGCTTTCGACGACGTTGCTGCGAGACTGAGTGAGAACAGACTGTTTGTCTTGTAACACAGTACAAAAACCCTCTGACTGACCTTTTGGCTTCTGCGTTTGTCTTTTGTTCTCAGTAGCACACCACGACCCGGAGAACACCTTCAACTGTAGCTTCATTGAACCCCCCTCTGTGGCCGAGCAGCACTCCCCCTCCTCCTGGTCGTTCCAAGGGTCCTTCTCTTCCTTTGAGAGTGGAGACGAGGGGCCAGTTTACTGCGTTCCACATGAAGGTGAGTAATCACGTGAGTAAATAAACAGTTTAGCTATCTGGTATGATGCACGTGAATCCACAGTTTGTTTTTGAGTTAGGGGCACAAAAACACACACAAACACACACACACATGCAGTGACTCACTCACGTCTCTAATAGTCACAGTAATAGTTGGTTTTTATGTCATCTAGGTTCAGATATTCCTTTGAGAGCAAGGAGACTGTAAACAGGAAATGAACTGGTCCAGTCAGCATGTTGCACAAATTTGGTGAAAAACACCCATTTCGTCCGTTTCTAATCTGGATGCGTGACGCTTTAACCAATTTTAGCATGTTTTTGTGTTTTGGATCGTTTAAAAAAAATGGATTCTGAGCAAAAAGCTTCATAATATTGGCAAATATCACAAAAGACTTGTTTAAAAATGAGATGTACAGATTGCTCCTGTTTGTGCATAATTTCAGCTCAAGTGTGTGTATAAACAAATGACAGGAAATAACAGGGAAGAAAATCTAAAATCTTCCTCCCCTACTGGAAGCCATGAAATTCTGTTTTAGAAGCTAATTATCACAGATGTAGCAAATAGTTTCGTTCAGATACACAGGTCTGGACATAAAATGTTTTCATTTTGTTCTATTTCATATATGCACAAACTTCTAGAAATGAAAATTATCTACCTATAGAGGCTGAAAACCAAAGTGATGGCCCCCGCGTGCTTGTATGCATGCCTGACAACGTCGGGGATCTCCTCCCAGATCTGGGCCAGAGCATCACTGAGGTCCTGGGTTGTCTGGGGTGCTGATCTGACAGTGGGTCCAAGAATTTCATCCCAATACCTGATGGCAGTCGGGGTGCCTTTGCCCAGCCTGTAGAAGTCTGTGTATCCCTCCATGGATATGCATCTCCAGACCACCACTGACCCACCACCAAACCAGTCATGCTGAATGATGTTACATAACATTCATCACGGCTTCTCCAGACCTTTTCACATCGTCACATGTTCTCAGGGCGAACCTGCTCTAAGCTGTGAAAAGCACAGGGCACCATGGGTAGACCTGGAAAATGGTAATTGGGCTCCTAGTTGCCAGGCAGGGAGCACAGCACCCGCTAGAGGAAGTCAGGCCCTCCGGCCACCCTCATGAAGTCTGGTGCTGATAGTTTGGTCAGAGACATTCACACCAGTGGCTGCTGGAGGTAATTTAGAACTCATCCTGCAGCACCAAGGAGCAGATCCTGGTCCTGCTGATGGGTTAAGGACCTTCTACAGCCCTGTCCAGCTCTCCTAGAGTTCCTGCCTGTCTCCTGGAATCT
>VUQJ01009925.1:18741-36954 GCA_015108635.1 Andinoacara biseriatus
GGGGGGAGGGACGCGCCCCCCCCCCCCCCCCCCCCCCGCAACCCTGAAAAGGATAAGCAGAAGTGGATGGATGGATAAAGCAGAAACAACCAGCTCACCATGTAACGGGGTGCTAGCTTCATCACCTCCATCAGTGGGATGTCGGAGCCAACCACACCCAGCAGGATCCCATGGGACAGCTGGAGACAGGGTCAAAACTTGGAGTTATTAAACCAGCCACTGAGATCTGTGTCTGGCTTCTTTCACAGTCTCTGTTCAAAGTGCTTCTTACAGACGCCCCCTACTGGTCTCATGTGGTAGTTTTTCAAGACACCCTCATTCTCATGTGTGCAAAGCAGCATCGGGGCCTTCAGCTTCGTCTGCATGCTTCCATGTTTCCCACAATACTTTGTTAAATCTTTAAATGGAGTTACAGGAGGTTACAAAAAGAATTGAAGCATCACAGGTTTCATCCTCTCAGTATGTCAGGATGTGCGGCTCAGTTATAATTTAGATAATCCTTCTAAACTGCCCAGATGAATCCCAGGAGATTCAATATGCCTATTAATAAACAGCATGCCTCAATAAAACAGTTACTAACAAATGACTGAGGACTTCTTTCTGTATGTATTCATTTACTGCAGACATGCTGTTCTTCATGATCAGAGCTCACACTGACCGTCTCCTTCTTCTTGCTGAACACCGGCATGGCCACGGAGGTCATGAGCAGCAGACTCTGAGCCTTGGTGGTGAAGAGCTGAGAGAAGGAGAAGGTTGGACACAAAGTGGGATTATTTCAAGTATCCACAGATAGAAATGATCAACAAATGTGTAAAAGATGCACACAGTGCTGCTGTCCACACTGCAGACCTGCTGGATGGACTGTGACTCAAAGATGCTTTATTTTAAAGTCCTGAGATAACATGTTTGTTCTCTGTGCATCCTAATGCTGTGTCCTAATGTTGTATCCTGCTGTTATATTCTTACTCTGGTCTTTCAGTTTTATATTAAATGTACTACTATTGCAACTGTTGTTACTCCATTTGAATAATTTTAAAAAATATGCTCCTTTAATTTTCTCTGTGCTCTCATGTTTCTGTAAATTTTTATAGATGTTATTATTTTATATTTTTAATCTGTTTGCTTTGATTGGAAAGCACTTTGAGTCGTCTCTTACTGTGAAATGATTAAAAAAAAATTTCTGTACTGATTTCACTGCATGTGCAGATCTGAGGTTGAACTCCAGGTGGCGGTGTAGGAATGCTGGCAGACCGGCCAATGATCTCATGATCTGAGCACGACAATCAGTTTCAGAAAACTTCACGAGGTCATAAAGTAGCTTTGAGGAAACTATGAGACAAAGCCAAGTTTTTACAAGGTCACCTGTTTGTCTATTTTAATATGGGGATATATGATGGATGGATGCATGGATGGAAGGATGGATGATAGATGGAGGAATGGATGGATGGATGAAAGGATAGATGGATGAATGGATGGAGGGATGGATGGATAGATGGATGGATGGATGATGGAAGGATAGATGGAAAGATGGATGATGGATGGATGGAAGGATAGATGGATGAATGGATGGATGATGAATAGATGGATGGATGGTTGGATGGATGGATGGACCAATGGATGATGGAAGGATAGATGGATGAATGGATGGATGGATGAAAGGATAGAGATGGATGGATGGCTGGAAGGATGGATGGATGGATGATAGATTGATGGTGAAATAAAGTATATTCTGGTAAAGTGTCTGGCACACAAACAAAATGTGACTAAAGATAAAAAGTGAATGAATGAATGTAACAAGTCTAATTGTCTGCAGCTCGGGGCTAAAGAGACTCTGGCTCCCACCCCAGTAAATTTGCCCCTCCTGTTCCCGTCCTCAACTGTTCATGTTAGTGTACCTAAGCTGAGGGTTCTCTTCGATCAGTCCCTGTCCTTCAGTGCCCATGGGAAAGAGCTCTTTAAACCCTGTTTTTTTTCCATCTGAAGGATGTCAGTAAATTGGAGTTGGAGATGCTTGTTCACGTTTTTCTTTCTTCTGTAATTTTCTGTTTTCTGCACTCAGTAAATCTGCCCTGCATGGCCTGCAGCCACTTTACATGTTTTACTAGATGAAGCAGGCAGTGTTGTTTCACCCCTCTGTTAATGTCCCTTCACTAGCTCCCTGTAGCACTACTTACAGAGGATTTCGTGCTCAGGCACAGCCCCCTCTTTGATTGACCTGAGTGAACGGCACAGTCTAAAACAGGAAGCTCTCAGAGTGCAAACCCCACCAAGTCTATGAGCAGTATTCCCTTTAAGTGAACACTTTTGTATTTTTTATATATTCCTTTGTTTTCTTTGTTCAATTTAAACGTAAAATAAGAAGTTTGTAGTGCAGTAAAAATCAGACCAGGGCAGCATGTTTACTCTCATTACACAGGAGCCGATCATGGAGAGATATTTCTAACTAATCATAGTTTCTAATTTAGGCTTTTTGTTGAGTTTGGACCAATGAATCCTCAGCGGATTTGAGCCAGATTTGAATAGATTGTTCATCTGACCCCAGCCTGCAGCCCTGCAAAGTCTGATCACAGTTCATTCAAACTTCCCGAGCTATCGTGTTTACAGACCGAATAAGCCTCCTCCACCTCCTGGGAGAAGGGAATCATTTTTGGTGCAGTGAAGACGAGCAGCGACTGAGCCTTTGAGGCCACAGATCACTGAGGTCTGCAGAGCCTCAAGAATCTTTAACTATCTTCAAATAATGATGAGGTTGTGATATGTACACACTCTTTAAACTTGTTGAAAATCTCGTTTGGTGTTTTGTGTCTTTTAAATGTCTTAGTATTTTAGACCACTTTCTGTAAAGCACTTTGTGAAACTACTATATGAATAAAAACCACCATTTTTGCTTGTAAAATCAGTGAGAGGTTCTGGGGATTAACAGGTTCTCCTGCTGCACAGGAGAAACCAGCACCTGAGACCCAACCACGTCCATCCAGTTCACAGATGTCTACAAAAAGGTGAGTCTGAACAATTTCTGCACAAAATGTTCTAAAGGCCAAAACTGAGATGGAGGCTGAGAAGCTGCCTGATCATTTTTCTATCTGCGTAACTGGATGAATAATTCTGTTTTTGAGCTGGTTGTGAGGTGCCTGTAATGTTTAACGCTGGCCTAATGTAACAGAGAGGTGGCACTTGGAGGAGGATATTTGTCAGTCTGCAGCGACAGTGCAGTGTGTTGCTGTATGCATTATTGTGTATTATTGTGTTAAGTAACTGTCTGTTAAATCATTTATGGCAGATTAACTTGTTTTATCCTGTATCATAAATACAGTTCTAGCATTTATAAACAATGATCCCGCCTGTAAACCTGTTCAGTGAGTTATGATGATGTTTATTCTATATTATTATTCATAGACATACATGCATTAGAAAGTCCTGCTCCTGCTTGTTGGTTCAATAAGCAGCAGCAACAATGCAGCATCTATGTGTTGATTTTTAAACACGCCAAACAAAGCTCGCTGTAATAGATTGTGGGCTGTGCAGTGTTGGAATTACAGATGAAGCATATAAAACTCCAACTTTTTTTTTTTTTTTACCTCCTCTGTGTTTGGAAGCTGTTGGCATGATGGAGGTGAAGGCCCAGAGGATCATGGAATAATGAGTCCATGGAGACAGGGAGAAAAAGGACACATGAAGATGAAGTGACGATGACAATGACATTATGCTGATTTAAACGAACTCTTCACCCCAGCTTTAAATCAAATGCTTAAAGTATGCTGTAAATATGTTTAATGGCTTCTTTAAGCCCTCTGATTGGCTGGGTCGGCTCACCACAGTGTCCATGTAGGCCTCTGTCCAGATGATGTCATGGTCGTGGTTGATGACCATTGGCCGGCTGAGCACGTGCAGGTACTCCATGACGTTCTCCTGCACATCTGCCAGTGTGGAGATGTGTGTGTAATAACCTGAGAGAACAACATGTTAGTGTCTGCATGCAGAAACAGCAGGAAAACCGTCTCTCACACCCACAGGACTGACCTTTGTTGTTGCAGGCAATCCACTTGGTGTTCTGAGCAAAGGTCATCTCTCTGCCTATCAAGTAGGTGAAGACTCGCACCTGAACAGGGGAGCACACCTGTTTGTGTCTTTATACTGTCACAGAAAAATCCTGCTTCAGATTTCTTAAGTTACCTGCTAATGCAACTTTACTTAAACACAGAAAGCCAGGTATGTTAAACCACCTTTACAATTATCAATCATACACAGAACTGCTAACAATTAGACAAAATATATTTAAAGTGAGCAATGTAACTTTAAATGTTACATTAATACAGTAAAATTTAGTTAATAATATATTACTGCTACCAATAAAATGGCAAGGTTTGTAAAAAAATTGTAATGTTGTAACATTCGTGGTATAACAAGCTACTGTAGGTATTATATTATACAGTTAGTTAAACTTTTGAAAATTGGTGGTCCTCACCCTGCGATCAGGCCAGTTGAACTCCTCGAAGACGGACTGAAAGTCCTCCATGGCACCGTCTGTGATCAGCATGATGGCCTGGTTACACATGCTGCCCTGACCGTTCACCCTCGCCTGCACACAAACACACAGCTTATCCAACATCCCACTATATGGCTTTTAAAGAGAAAACATACATTTGTGAAGCTCAGTATTAAATTGTAAGATTCAGGGATGCACTGACGGTGAAATTCTACATTTTACACAACAATGTGACAAGGTCAAATATTCTCGTATTTTTTGCACCTATTTATTGCCCCTTTTGTGGATGGAAAACAACATGAATATCCAGTCAAAACCAATCTAAAAAACTGACTTTGACAAAGTGCTGCACAAAGCATCAAAAACACCCAAAACACCAAACAATAAAACAATAAAAACAAAACAACAAATACAGGTAAGAACATAACACTCTCAGTGTGAGTTAAAAAGTAAAAATGGGTTGTAAGACATATTTTAAAAACAGGGAATGAAGAAGCCTTCCTGACACAAGTTTGTAGGCTACATCTGAAAAAGCACCTTTAATAGTCTCAAAACGTTTTTGGGACTACCTGGAGCAGCTGATCCACCGACCTCATTGACCTCAAGGGAAGGTATACCTCAAAGGGGTGGCTGTAGCTCAGGAGGTAGAGCAGGTCACCCACTGATCGGAAAGTCGGTGGTTCGCCAGGCTGCATGCCAATGTATCCTTGGGCAAGATACTTAACCCAAAGTTGCTCTCCGACGCAAGCGTTGGAGTATGAATGTGTGTGAATGTTAAATAATAAAGCACTTAGCTTAATTTCACATGGAAGTGCTTGTATGAATGGGGTAAATGTAAAACATGTTGTATAAGCGCTTTGAGTGCTCAGAGTAGAAAAGCGCTATATAAGAATTAGTCTATACAGTCAGCAGGTTACATATATATAATATTTATATAGATTCAAACATGAACAGAGGGGAGGTAGTAGAAATTTGCCTGCATTTAGGAGTACCTTTTAACAGACAACTAACTGCAGGTGAGCAAGTGAAGTGTTGCTAAAGCCAACATGAAGTACATTAGCGTAGTCCAAACACAATAAAAACACAAAAAAGACGTTCAAAAATTTATAAAGATTAAGCAGATTTGGTCTTGGGTAAAATGTGATGTCCTTCAGACACTCCAGCAGTGTTTTAAGGGAGATGGCATCAGTTTTTATTGGCATGTAAATTTGGGTATCATCTGCATAGAAATGAAGGTGGAGCAGATCACCTGATGCCTTCATCGGTGTGCGAATGTTAGATAGAAAGCACTTAGGTGTAGAAAAAAGAGTGAATGGGTGAATGAGGCATGTTGTATAAAGTGCATTGAGTGCTCAGGGTCCCTGGCATGCCAGATATCAAGATGATGTGAAAGGGACTCAGAAAAAGCAGAGGTTTGAGTATTTCAAGGAAAAGGGCCAAACAGACTTTCAGTCTAACCAGCAGGCCACTGCTCTCATTGCAGCGTCTATGCCACCAGGGTAGAGGTGGAGCAGGTTTTTCCAATAGTAGAGGAGGAACGGAGGCTTTTTGTCTGCCAAAGTCATTATTTACTGAACAACTGGCAGAATATAGGAGATCAGGCAGCATCAACTAGAAGAAAGTTGGTGTTAGAAACAAAGTAAACACACCCAATAGCAGCAGACAGCAGGCCATGCACACTGGCGCCATCTTTGGATCAATCTTTGGGTGTAGCACTAATATCCTAATATCCTCCACTGACATTGGTAAACGGGATGTTACTTGGTGACATGTCAATATCAGTAACGGCTGATATCAGATAACCTCCAAGGCTGAAAAATGAAGCCCATTTGGAAGTTCCTCTAATGTTCACTTGAGACTTGCTCCAGCAGTGAGTCAGTCCCCAGAGACTTCAAGGTTAAAATGTTCAACTTTACAGCAAAAAGAAACACGTTTAAAAATATGAAGTTCCAACGAGTGACATCAGTGTGACTACAGTCTGTGACTCTGGCTAACTTTTATTCTAGAAATCTTGGAGTTTAGAAAGAGCGCTGTGCCACCACTGACCTCATTCAGGATCTTGAAGGACTCCTTCATGGCATTCTTGATCTTTGCTTCTCCTTTAACATGCAGCTCCTCCACCAACACCTTAAAGTGCTGAGAAAGAACATGAACAGAAAGAGGTTTCTTATACCAACATTGCAGACATGATGTTTTTATTGCATAAATTGCATAAAGTTTCATTGTTATGCAGATGATATTCAGCTTTATCTAACATGAAGCCAGATGACACACATCAATTAGTTAAACTGCAATAATGCCTTAAAGACATAAAGGCCTGGATGACCTCTAATTTCCTGCTTTTAAATTCAGATAAAACTGAAGTTCTTGTACTCTGCCCCACAAATCTTAGAAACATGGTGCCATCCAGATAATTACTCTGGATGGCATTACCTTGGCCTCCAGTAACTCTGTGAGAACTCTTGGAGTCATTTTTGACCAGGATATGTCCTTCAATGCACATTTTAAACAAATATGTAGGACCGCTTTTTTGCATTTGCGCAATATTGCTAAAATTAGAAGCATCCTCAATCATTCAATTCACTCAGGTGACTAATTTTTTGCATTCCTTGTGAGGTACTTTTTGAATAATGTAACAGCATGCTACCTTCAGCCATAACCTTAAAGCCCTAACCCTGAAACTCCGACTGGTCCACGCATAGAAGTTCTGTAGCTCCAGATCGATCTGCTGTAGTTTCTGATGTCCCTTCAAGAAGTAGGCTAAGAGGCTGATCTGACTCAGGATATTCCTCTGTGTTTGTGTATGTGTAACGTCTGCTAAGACGCCTCCTTGGCTTTTTAAGCTTCTGTGAAGCAGATAATGGTCTTACCTCTCTGTTGTCCAAGTCGGCCTGGACTAGAGTTCCTCTGAAACACGGCTCCACATAGCGAACGTAATCTGTGTACTGCAGACAGGGAAGGAAGCACAGGAAGAGGAAGGCTCATGAGCAAAAAAAGTCAGTGGATCCAGTAACTGAACCATCACTGAGTCAAGTAATAATAATAATAATAATAATAATAATAATAATAATAATAATAATAATAATAATAATAAATACAAAGAAGACAGCCTCCCCTCCAAGCGGTGTGGATTGGGCAATGCAGGTGTGAAAAACTAGAGAAACCATAAGATGGCAAGTGAGGCTCCGGCACACCATTGTCAGCTGACAGAATAACCAAATCACACAGGTAAACAAGGACAGCGCCCTTCAACAGGGAACCAGGCTGGGAACCAGGCTGGGGCTGAAAAAAATCTAACACTGGAACAAGCTGGGCAGCACGGTGGCGCGGTGGTTAGCACTGCGACAGGCTGGCGACCTGTCCAGGGGTGTACCCTGCCTCTCGCCCTATGTCAGCTAGGATAGCCCCCCCCCCACACACACACACACGACCCTGAAAAGGATAAGCGGAAGCGAATGGATGGATGGATACTGGAACAAACGCCCCACTCAAGCAAATGAGGAAAACCATGCCAAGGACAATTCTCACAGTGGTGCTCAACAGCCACCAGCTGAGAACCAGAAACAAACCAGCAATAAATGGACTGAGGAGGAGTTTAAAGACGTGTTGGAAGCCTATCATAATTGGCATGAAACAAATCTATCTTCAAGACCCAATACTGATGCCAACAAACTGGCAAACACCATAAAAGACATAATCAAATTCAAACAAAATAGAATTCCAAAGTCCCAAAAATAAAGCAGCACAAGAGGTTCCTGTTCCAGAGCGTGAAGAAAACTGAAGCAGGCAATGAGGAGACAGTTGTGAGAGAAAAGTAACCAAATCAGCCTGGAGAACCCAAGACGAACCATCCCGAGAAATGAAGGCATCCAAAAGAAGCTCTAATCCTAGAAAACAAGACCATGAACATCAAGTACAGAGAAGAACCACAAATGTCTCTTACTGGAAATAACAGATTCATTTATACCACTGCTACTGCAGAATGTGACACCTTAGGCCTAAGAAGGAAAGAAAAAAAGAAACCAACAGTCCTTAACTGGAAAAATTAATTGAGGAGGACACCCAAAAATTAGGAGGGGAAATATGAACCTGATCTGAAATGAGCAAGTACAATATTGTTAAGGTAAAGAAAGGGAAGTCAAACGAAAACACAACATTGTAAACAACCACAACATCTTAACCACTTTAGAAAAACTCAAACAACAGCTACAAATTAAGTCACAGAGACTCCAACAATACAAAAACACCAAATAGTTCTATCGAGAACTATTAAAGAACAATATTGAGATCAGCAAAACATATCAGCCAGAAGCTGAGGAAGAGGAATATCATCATGAAAGTGCAGAATGGATGAGACAAAGAGAAAATGAAAACCAGCTAACACAGCAACAACAATGGCCAGAAATCTGAAGAGGAGCTAACTGAAGCCAGTCTAGCAAAGCTCAGGCTGAAACACCTGCCAGCAATGGATGTAGTCCTGACACATGCTTACAACAAATGCTCAATACAACACGAGAAATGCCCAAACCAGTTAACGTTTGGAACAAAAAGAAAAAACAGAAAACCCCAAAAACATAATCTTAACATCGATACTAAACACTAGAACATACGAGAACCTGACTGACAACAGCATACTTCCAGCTGAACAAACAGGTTGCCAGAAAAGTGGCTATGGATGCAAAGATCAGCTACTAATACATAAAGCCATACTGGAAGGGGCCAAAACAAGAAGAACTCTCACAATAGATTGAGCTAACGAACAAAACGCCTTCAACTCTGTTCCCCACAGCTGACTAATAGAGTGGTTGGAAATATATAATGTATTTACAACAATGACAGCATTCATCAGAACAAGTACGACCAAATGGAAGACAACAGTCAAACTCAATCAGGATCAGGAGACGGTATCATCCCGAAGCATCAGCATCAACAGCAGCATCTTAAAGGGGACTAACTGTTGAAACTCTTTTTCTGCATGGCATTGACACCATTATTGTCTCTTCTGAACAAGAGTATCTATGGATGCTAACATGGAGAGTTAATCATAACCCATCTGTTCTCCACGGGTGACCTAAAGACCTACTGTATGAGCAAATCACACAAGGAACAGAAAGACCTTTTGGCCATCATCATAGGCTTCAGCAATGATATTGGCATGAAATGTAGCCTAGAAAAATGCACAAAAGCTACATTCAAGGAGGGGAAATTATTCAATAGTGAAAACACTGAGCTTGACCTTGGAATCACGATGCAAGACCTAGAAGAAGAAGGAACGTAAAAGTATGTGGGTGTAGATGAAAGTGATGGAATCCATCATGCAAAGATGAAAGAGAAAATCGAGAAGTAACATTAAGAGTAAGACTGGTGCTAAAATCTAAATTGAATGCTACCAACACCTTAGCAATCCCAATCATCACCTACAGCGTCAGCATCATAAGCTGCACAATGAAAGAACTCAAAATGAAAAGAAATTAAAACAGGAAAGTTCTTAACAAAGGAGAAAATGCACCACCAAAAGCAAAGCCTGAAGAATTCAGTTCAATTTTATTTATAAGGTGCCAAATCACAACACAATAGTCGTCTCTAGGTGCTTTTTATTCTAAGGTAAAGACCCTACAATAATACAGAAAAAAACCCAAAAATCAAAACGACCCCCTATGAGCAAGCACCGGCGACAGTGGGAAGGAAAAACGTCCTTTTATCAGGAAGAAACCTCCAACAGAACCAGGCTCAGGGAGGGGCAGTTACCTGCTGTGACCGGTTTCGGGGGGGGTGAACAAAACAAACCAGCTTAAGAACAAATGTGAAGATAAATGCCTACATGGTCAATATCCAAAACATATTAATGACAAAGATGTGGACAAAACAAATAAACAAATGGCTGACAACAGCTGGGCTTAAATCAGACACAGAAGGTTTTAAAATCACCTCTCAATACCAATGTATCAAGACCAACTACTAAAACAAGATTTTGAAAGATGGTACTGGCCCAGTATTTACAATCGGTGAGCAATTTCAAAAGACAGTAGACCACCTAGTCTCAGGCTGCCCTGTTCTAGCCAAGACTGAGTACATCGAACGACACAACAAGGCAGCAACATTTCCTGACCCCGAATCCAACACATTAATTTAATGATCTTACAGCCTCAGTGCTCAGTCTGATTGGAAAATGCCCAAATTGCCACCAAAAAGCTCCTGGATTGGTGGAAGAAGTTGGTCTTTGAGGACATTTTTATTATGTTTAACACTAATAGAGTTGGTGGGCAAGCAGAAGTCGGCAATGCCACAGTCCAGGCTCTTTAACCCAGTGTTTTGAGTGTTTCTAGCCTTGGTTTAATTTCTGGGTTTGGATTTACTTCCTTGTGTGTTTGGTTTAATCCAGAATCCCTGGTGTTCCACTGTATTTTGTTGGCTCTGTGTTGGGCAGTTCCCTGCTTAGTGCAAACTGTGGGTCATAAAACTCCCTACATTTTTTTACGAAAATATCTGTACTTTCTACTCCTTAAATTTACAAAACAGACTCATCACTTTGGGTTTAACACATGTGAGGGAAGTTTTTATTTCCGGTCTCTGCGCTGTCAAGCATCAAACAATCTGAGCCTAAATGGATGAAAAAATACACAAGAGACAATCCAAGAGTTACAGGTTACATGAAGTGTAGAAACGAAAGAGCTACTTTTTACTTTCTTACTCTGAGTACATTTCAGAGCATGTACTTTTTCACTTTTACTTGAGTAAAGAAGTTAAACCAGTACTTTTTAAACATTACTTCTTGTACTTCTAGTTAAGTACAGAATGTCTGTACTTTTACCACATCGTTGTAAATACTGTCTCTTTGCATACATTTGATTTGTTTGCTGACAAGTCTTAAAAAGTTACAAAACAATTGGTGTGAAAAAATTAACTGAAACAAAAAAACTGAAGCAGAAATGTTCTGGAAGCGGAAAGTTACTTTTGACCATGACTAAAGATATTTTTTTCCTGCCATTTTGCACATAAACACAACTCAGAGTTTAGCTTTGAAGGTGCATATCTCACAGCAATGACGTTGACAAAGTCATTCTCTCCCAGGGTATCCAGGATGGTGTTGATGGTGTGTTTAGCGATGGTCATCTTCAGCCCCTTCATGCTGCCGCTAATGTCCACCATGATGATGATATCTTTGGGAGATGTGGCAGCCTGGATGTACCTGCACACAGGAAGTGGGGGGAGTTTAGATAATATAAAAGGTGGACACAGTTTCTGTGTCTGAAAAGAGAAGCTGATGCAGATTGAATCAGCATTACTGCTAATGGTCAGCAGGGGGCGACTCCTCTCATTGCAAAAAGAAGCCATATTGTATAGATATCATTAAGAGCATAAAGAGCTCCTTTGAGTTGTGACCTCAGAAAACACTTCCCTGATAAGTTTACGGTTTCAGTCACAAGGTTCAAGTCTTTCTGTAAATTATGTTTCTTTTGTAAACGATGGTCCCTGCAGTGTCCAATAAAGTTGGGTATGATTAAGGACAGGATTACTTTGCAATTGATAAGTCAACACTGTATGAGCGTGCGATGTTCAGATCCACCTCTCACTCATGAAAAGCTAAGACAGCAACTTCAAAGATCTGTTGGCACCATTAACAGGTTCTTACTGCCCCCCCCCCCCTTTACACCTTGTGTTTAAAGTCTCCTGGCATGGCCCCTGCAGAGAAAAACAAATGAAGAAACTGTTTAACTGCATAAACTCAATCTACATGTGTCAGAGTCTCCATAGGCACCTCCCTGCAGATGCATGCAGCAGCTTTGGCAGCTGAGCTGCAGTAATGTGAAGTGATGAGGTGTTCAGGGACATACTGTATGCAGTTCATTGGTATTATTTAGAAATGCATGAACAGTCACATATGGTGCCATGTGGGCTGCAGTGACCCGGCTGAGGAGCAGCTTATCGTCTTTTCCAGAGGATCAGGACTGTGGCTGGCTGCTACTCGGCCAATGTAGAACCAGGGGAATTAGACTAACTGAAACTGAGCCTCACAGACAGATTTACTGTTTTTATTGTACTAATTCCTGTTGTTACATA
Organism: Andinoacara biseriatus; assembly: GCA_015108635.1. NCBI lineage: Eukaryota > Metazoa > Chordata > Actinopteri > Cichliformes > Cichlidae > Andinoacara > Andinoacara biseriatus. The sequence goes on from VUQJ01009925.1 coordinate 31,289, forward strand.
GTCTATATAGCACAGCCAGCTCAGTGACGTTCCTCATGATGAAGTGTTCATAATTCATCGTCGACTCCCACATTATTGTCTCGTTTTCTTTCAGGCATGAACATTTATGTCTTTAACTAAAGCTGCTTCACTTGTGTGGGGAGCTGAAGGCAGTGAAATCTAATAACACCGTCTTCTTCTTGCATCTGTAAAAAGATTAAATTCACACCTTGATTGCATTGCTCCCAGCCTCCCTCATTAGTGGACTTTGTGTTTCTGTTTCTCTGCTGCTGGTGAGTTGACACCTTTATAATTAACAGGCTAAACTTAGCAGCCCATCTGCCTCAGTGTTTGCCCACAGGACATTTAAGTATTTAATATCATGCAAATCAGACACAACCCTAATCCAGTGGGTTTCAGTGGGTCATCAAACCAAACAGCCAAAGTCAAATCTAGCTCTTTTTCTCCTTAAAGCACCTAAATCTGCAGAGCAGCGCTACAACTGAAAAACCTCTCAGAGATCAGAAGCTGGAAAACCTGAGGCCACAAAGTGTCTCGAGTAATAGGTCTCCCACTGTTGTTCAAGCAGGACACCCATGATACCCATTTACAATAAAGCTTACAGAAAATGAGCTGTGATGGAAGTATTCTGTGAGTTGCCTCAGGAGGCATGAACAAACAAGTACTCACCAGTTTCTGTTCCTGCAGTCAAAGGCCACCACACCATTAGAGTCTGGAGTCCATTTAATACCTGACCAAAGACACATGCAGTCAGTTTGCAGCCCGACACTGATCACACTTCATGGGGACGTAACAGGCAAAACACACATGATACAAAGATAAACCGACGAGGCAGGTTTCAACAGATTATATCGATTGCAGGAGTTGGAAATACTGAAACAAATGAGAGTCTACGTGGGAGGTTTTATTATTTGACTGTTACTAAATGATGCCAGCTTTCTTGTTTAAGTAGGAATATTAGGGTAAAAAAAAGACTCTTTTTGGGGACCAGCAGCAGATCAGATCAGTGGATGGATGATGTAGAGAGGGGGTCTTAAATGGAGGGGAGCTCATTTCAGACAGAGGATGAACTGAGGGGTTGCATTAAGGTTCAGTAAAATATAGATACAAATTATTCTGACTAGTAAAATCATGCAAAGCTACTTATTCGAGTCAAAAATAAATATGGAGCTGGAACGCCGAAGCTAAACCTACCAGGGTAGATCCTGAAGAAACCGGTGGAGCTGCCAAAGTACTGCCAGGTGAGAGTGGGATCCTTCTGGAAGTTACTGATGAAGATGTCGTTTAAAGCCTCGGTGTTGTAGATGGCATTGAGGATGTTAGGATCTGCACAAAGAAGAACATGCTGACTTTGGGGTACAGCCTGTGTGGAGGGCGTCAGGTATGAAGCACCTCTGACCTTTGTTGTAGACGTTGGTGGGAACTTGGATGTTGCTCATCTGAGTGTTGACAGGCAGATTATTGAAATGTTCGTTCTCCTCGAGGGAAAACTCTCCACCCAGAGCCACGTAGTTCCCATCCTCGTCCATCGTGTTGATCAGCATCGAACTGTAGTAATCAAACTGTGGGAGGCAGCAATAGGACACAGAAATACCGACTTTAATCTGCATCTCAGCACAAAGGAGTCGACTGGATCATCAGCATTACCATTTTTAGGAGCTATGATTTTTTTCCCTGTTCAATGTAACAGTGTAGATCATCACAGTGTACTGCAGTGATCTGACCCAGCAGGAACTGTTCAGGTGCAGCAGAAACAGGCTCTCTCTTTTAAAATGAAGAGTTATGAACTGCAGTTGTAGATGGTTCTGCAAGTTTCTAATAGTTAATCTAAACAAAAACAAGGTGTGAAAAAATTAGTTACCTAGACTAGAATAAAAAAAAAAGATCCATCAATCAATCCATTTTCTTCTGCTTTTCAAGGTGATCCCACCATCTTTCTGATCTCTGCTGCTTTTTTAACTCTCTGTAGCTGACTTTGGAGGAACGGATGCTTCACCTGGCATCAGCCAGCTGACCTAAAAATGATGTCATCCTGATTCAACTACCTTGAACGGAGTGGTCTATGGGACATCCGGGTTTGGAAATTATGTGATAACCGGTTTATTGTTTAAAGGCACCGAGGATTTATGCAGCTCTGCGGAAACCCCGAGGGACGTGTGGGGCTGCTGCAGTTTTTCTGGTAAATTTTGTGATTTTTTAAATAGCAAAATTAAATATCAACGGTGGCCCTGAGAGGTCAAATGAACTGCGACCTCAGAAGACATCAGAAAATAGGAAAACAATGCGAAAGCTCACAAAACACAGAGCAAGAAGCTTTTAGAGAAACAACCACGGGTCGAGCCGCTCTTGCCTCTCTTGTATGTCATTAACTTTTGTTTTCTTCTTTCTGCCCTCCCTCTCTAAGAGAGAGGACTCGTCTCTCCTTGTACCTTCCTGCAGTGTTGACTTCCTGTCAAAAAGGAGTTTTTCCTCTCTCCTGTTGTGGGTTTCTCTCAGTAATGCTGTGAGGCCATGACCTTGTGATGTAAAGTTCCCTGATATGACCTGATTTGGTGTTACCGGGTGCTGCCAGTGCCTAAACACACTGCTTACATTGTATATATTACTATTATTAGTATTATTGTTATTATTATTATTATTGTCAATCTTGTTTTGTTTATATATATATATTCTTTTTCCTTCAACAATGTAAACTTTTATATTTAGATTTATATTTACACACTAGACGATTTCCCCCTATTCACAGATGTTTATGGCAGAATATCAGAAATAATCAAGATTGTTTGAAGGTTTGTTTGAGCAGCAGAAGCACGTCTCTGCTGCTTGTTGTGTAACAGCGTTTATTTTCAGGCCTGAGTTTCTTTGCTGCGGCGTCGACCCAGTTTCCTCAGAGGATCAGCGAACTTTGATCTAATCTAATTTCAGGTGTCAGCCGAGAGTTTAAACCTCCAATCTGCTGCAGCATCACAGCCGGCCGTCATCCTGATCCACAGTCAGTCAGCATCCTAATGCTAGCATTTAGCTAATGGCACAGGAAGTACACCTGAGGCTGACACATGACACACTTTTAAACACGCAGACAGCTGGAGCGCATCCACACCAGTCAGCTGATCACTTATGAAAAAGAGGAGCACTGACCTCTAATGTTGCGTTGAATTCATGGTACAAGTCAGAGTCTTCTGCAGATTCTGCTAACCTCTGGCACGAGAAAAGAAAAGAAACAATGAAACGTGCATCAGACGAATGATCAAAATTTTAATGGTCCCCAAGCTTTCCTGACTGCGACCAGCACAGCAAAATAATCATAATAATAAAGTCACAAAAACACAGTAACAACAACACGAGAAGCTCTACTTTACAGAAAACCTGTGATAGAAATCCTTTTAAAGGAATCTACATCTTTTAGGTAATTGTGCTTTTTGCTTCCTCGTGCTGCTGTCGTGGCTCTGAGTTCAGGACACAGCTGGGCTCAGCTGGCTCACCAATGTGCGAAACACTGCTGTGCTAATGCTACTTTAGCTCAGCGCAACACAAAGGGATTTCACAATAAAGGCTTCATTTAGGCAGCCAAACTACTCTGTCAGGGTCAGAAATACATCAGAGGTCAAAGCTCAGTTTTCCTGGTTGCCAGGATGCTGATGCGTGTGTGCAGCCATGAAACAGTCTTCCTACCGAAGCACATTTTCCCATCAGACCACCTGGCTGAGTCGGATCTTTACTGTCTCGCCTCCCAAAGAAAACTGTGTGCCTTTATGCTTAACCCAACCGCTCCATTGCTCCAGCTGCACACTATACACGCAGTGATGACAGTGATATAATTCATCTCTAATTTATCCCATTAAGCCCAAAGAAAACGCTCTAACTGATCCTTTTCCTCTTTGTTCAGCTGTAAACGAATAACATAAATTATAACAGGATACACTGAACATCATGACCCGGTCACGAGGAAGCAAAAGCAGTAACAGCATCAGATTAAATCTTTAAATGATTAAAATCACGCACAGTCCTGAAAGTGTTTATTGATCCTCACCTTCACCGACTTCATCTTACTTCCCAACATGCGTTCGATTTCATCAGAGTATTCCTTCACCAGGTCCGCTCCATCCACCTCCACGATCTTGATGATGGGCTCCACGTCCTTCAGTTTCTGAGAGGGAAGAAAAACAGCATCGAGAACACCAAATGTTTTTATTAATGCACTCTGTGGGTCCAGGGAGGAGAAGCTTTTGCTCTGCTTCTGCCTGAAGGGGGTAAAGAACCCATATAGTTCTTTAGGATGTTTCCAGAACGTAACAGTGAAGCTGTGTTTTTGTTCACTCTCAGATTAAATCAGCTGCAGGGGAGGGGAGGTATGTGATGGGATATTTGAGGTAATTGGGTCGCTTTCTCTGGATCAAGCAGCTCGAGGTGGATCAGCCAGCTGTGTGAGGAGGGTCAGCCCAGTCTTTGCACTCTGAATCACTTTATTAAGTCATTCACTAATTCCAATTAGTCCAAGATGCCCAAACTGAAGCAAATGCACAAGCAAATCCAAACATTCACTCAGCGAATGCCGTCTGTCTCAGTCCTGCAGACTTACAGTACGAAGAGCACGAAGCTCTGTGGAGTCCAAAAGAGTTTCTCAGAGGTTGTTTTGATGCTTGAAGGAAGGGCCTCAGGGGAAATATAACCTAGTATAACCTCATTTTTCCCCTTAGAGAGATGGGCCGCTGCAGATCAGTGCCGCTTCCTAAACATTTCCATCCTGATGGCAGTCTCTCCCAGGATGACTGCTTCCAGCCACAGGACACAGACACTCAGTTTGACGAGGATAAAAAGGATGTGAAGTGTTTGCTCTTACATTCACCATCACCTGATCTCAACCCAGCTGCACGTGTTTGGGAGATTCTGGAGCAATCTGCCAGACAGTGCTCTCCACAAGTATCCACATGTAACCCTGGTAAAATAAGTTCATGGTTTATAATATGTGTTAAAAATTCAGAGAACAACAATAAGGTTTGATATTTGAAATTGTTTTAAAAAGGGAAAAAGACATGTAAAGTGTTGTGTATTTTATTTGTATGACCTGTGACCTTTGGTAAGAGAAACAGTCGCATCCAGGTGAATGGACAGGAAGTGAATGGAGAACATGAGGGAGACGTAGGCGGGAGAAGAGCGAAGGAGTTGCAGGAGTGCCACATGGACTGCTAAGTCAGCTGGTATCATCAGTCGGTGAAAGTGCTCAACAAGGACACTTTAACACAGCCCGAGTGGTGGTGGAGGTGGTGAGTGTGAGTGGAAAATTCACCCAAAGACGAACTTTAGCGGAGTGAGCTGCTAATACAGTGGCTAGCGCTTTCGCGTGTGCCGTGCTAAGAAGCTAGCAACCCGCAAACTCAATTAGCCAAGCGCGAAGCTGTGAGCTGACGACGAGGACAGAGAGCCGCCGGAGCCGGACAGCGCTGCGTGAGAGGACTGTGCCTGCATCGTCTGCTGCGTGAACCCCCTCTGCATCCACGTGAATCGCCTCTTCTCCTCAGCTTTCCTGCCGTCCATGACTGTGTGAGTGGTTGACACCATCAAAAAAGGTACCGCTTTTTATTTTGCCTTTAAGGTGAAACGGCCATTTGTTTAAGGCTACAGCGTTCCCGAGCAGCGTTCAGGCCTGCAACGATTGGAACTGAGTA
>VUQJ01009928.1:8823-22720 GCA_015108635.1 Andinoacara biseriatus
ATTTTTTTTCCCCTTCCCCCCCCCCCCCTCCTTCCTTTTAATATAACCCTTATGATATTTATGCAGGCATGTGTACTCTTTGTTGTCTCTCTGGTTTATTTTTTATTTATTTATTTTTTTGTGTGTGTGGTTGCTTTCCTTTTAAGGTGCAATCTTTACTTTGGAAACAGAGACTAGAAAGGGGGAACGCACAAATATCCTCTATCAGCTTGACATTGAGCCTGTGCTCCTGAAGATGAAAGATGACGCCTCACATATGCGCGCGCGCACACACACACACACACACACACACACACACACACACATTCAAATCCTACATTTTCAGACACTGGATATATTTTCAGACATTAAAAGTGCGTGGTGAGACAATACTACAAAATTCAGTTTGAAAGTCTGAACTCTTCATTTATTTATTATGGATGAAAGAGCTGCTCTAGAGGTGTTCACTTTTCTTGTCTTTGTTAAAGTTTTTATTATATTTATGTGTGGTCTCTTTTGTTTGAGAGCCCAGAGGAGGTCTTTTATATGGAAGCTTTCATATTACAATAAAATTATCTATACATACACTATATTGCCAAAAGTATTCACTCACCGACCCAAATCATTGAATTCGGGTGTTCCAATCACTTCCATGGCCACAGGTGTATGAACCAGGCACCTCGGCATGCAGACTGCTTCTACAAACATTACTGAAAGAATGGGTCGCTCTCAGGAACTCAGTGAATTCCGGTGTGATGGGATGCCACCTGTGCAACAAGTCCAGTCATGGAATTTCCTCACTATTAAATATTCCACAGTTAACTGTTAGTGGGATTATGGGAACAACAGCAACTCAGCTACAAAGTGATAGACTACATAAAATGAAAGAGCGGGGTCAGAAGATGCTGAGGCGCAGAGTGCACAGTGGTCACCAACTTTCTGCAGAGTCAATCATGAGTCTGGGTTTGGTGGTTGCCAGGAGAACGGTACTCATCTGACTGCATTGTGCCAAGTGTAAAGATTGGTGGAGGGGGGATTATGGTGTGGGGTTGGTCTTTAGGAGTTGGGCTCTGCCCCTTAATTCCAGTGAAAGGAACTCTTAATGCTTCAGCATACCGAGACATTTTGGACAATTTCATGCTCCCAACTTTGTGGGAACAGTTTGGGGATGGCCCCTTCCTGTTCCAACATGACTGCACACCAGTGCACACAGCAGCTCCATAAAGACATGGATGAGTGAGTTTGGTGTGGAAGAACTTGAGTCCTGACCTCAACCTGATAGAACACCTTTGGAGTGAATTAGAGAGAAGACTGTGAGACAGACCTTTTCATCCAACATCAGTGTCTGACCTCACAAATGTGCTTCTGGAAGAATGGTAAAAACTTCCCATAAACACTCCTAAACCTTGTGGAAAGCCTTCCCAGAAGAGTTGAAGCTGTTATAGCTGCAAAGGGTGGGCCCACATTATATTAAACCCTATGGATTAAGGATGGGAAGTTCATATGCATGTGAAGGCAGATGCGTAAATACTTTTGGCAAGTGTAAGGGAATACTCGGCCTTGGAACGATACAGATTTGAAATGTGAATTTACCTTATGTTTGTAAATCAAATTTTTAACTTGAAACCTTAAAAGCAGAGTTACTGAACAAGATCCTGGTCCTGCAAAGTGCTTCGCATTGTTCTCATCCACTCATTTACATGCCACTAACAGCTCTGTGCCCACAGGCACATTTGCCTTTGTAGGCTTCTGGGGTATCAAACTGCAAACCCTGCAATTAGAGAACAACCTGCTCTGCCAGCTGAGCCTCAGCTGCTCCACTTCCACATGTAAGAGATTTGAGAAAAAGTACTGGTCTTCTTTAAGCCACTCCTGAACCATAAGCACCTTTTTAGAAGCTGTCAAAATGAAACGGGCACCCAGTGCTCTGCTTTTGTGCACAAGAAGGAATGGGTCCTGTCTACAAAGTGACAAATTGATACATAACAGCAAAGATTAGAGATTTTGAGGGGAACTGATGGCAAACCACATGCAGTGACAGTAAAGTGCCGTTCCCCCCTATCCTCTCTTATTCTGGTTTCCAATAGACCAGTAAGAGGTCTCTGATAATGAACAAGAGAAAAGAGAAAGTACTTGTCACCGGGCTTTTTGTGAGACTCCGGATGAGAAAAGATTTCTTTGAGCTTATGAAGCTGCCATAATTAATCTTGCTCAGGCAAAATGACTGATGCCGAGAAGCTATTATCCAATCTTTCTCAAAAACAGTGTGCATGTTTTGACAAAACATAACCTTGATGATGTAATTGCTCTTAAAAAAAGGAAATGATTAACTCTACTGGATAAGGCTGGGAAGGCGCGTGGTGAGTCAAATACAGCTGACACATGATTTGTTTCTGCTTTGCAAATTAATGTGTTGATGTTGACACAACACTGCGATCTACCAATAATGCTCAGCCTCGAACAGTTCCACAGCGTTATTGTTCAGCTGTTGGTGCTAATCTTCAATCATGTAATGACAGTTTAAAATGGTCATTAAGGATACAATGTGGTGTCAAACAGCGTCTATGACAGTAATTTAGCTTGAAACAACTAAGATTTCCCAAGCTTTCAAAACAATCAATAAGTCCAGCAGCCCAGTGGAGCTAATTTGACGTCCTGCGTGCAATATCTATTTATAAGGATTTTTTTTGACATAAACTACAACAGTTAATTAGCTAATGTATCTAAGTAGCTTACTGTTACCATTAGCCATTGTTACACATTATGAAATGTTCAGTAGAATAGAGTTAAAAAAAAATTCTGACCCAGCTTCACCTGTTTGGCTGATATTCCTCCATTTAGCCAATATTGATATCATTTGAACACCGCGTGGCCTCACTGTGTTACTTTGTCACTATATTAATATGCTTCTTTCTCTTTATACCCAAAGTGGGAATTACACCTCACGGTGCTGCACTCTCACAAGAAGTAGCACAAACTGCAGCTACAGTACGCAGCTCCCCTCATTATACTATACCAACACAGAGTCACAGCAGTTCATGAAGTACTAACAAACTCTATTGATTCCTGTTTCTGGACACAAGTTTTCTTTCTTTTTAGTTTTTTTTTTTTTAACCACCCTGATCTCAAATGTATTAAATTATGTCTATGTACGCAAAGTATTTCCCCCCAGATTAAAAGAGCGAACAAATCCAAATATAGAGTGGTTTCAATTCCCACACAGTTATTTGTTTTTATAGATACTTCTACTTCTTCTACTTTTATTATGTTTTCTTTCATTGTTTGAATAGAGTTGGATAAAACAGCTATTTGATTAGGATTTTTTTTTCTTGCTTTTATATTTAAGCTCAGTTTTCTTTCTTACGAGGGTAACACATCCCCAGAGAGGACTCTTGAAAGCATAAATGATGCAGGCTCAAAACATTAGTTTCATTCATTTCTGACTGTAATTTAAAAAAATGGGACAACTCATGTGGATGTAAACAAACAAACAGACTGTACTTCAGTTACTATTTCACGTTTTGCCACACTGCCGAGCTGGCTACATTCATGTGGGTGGGTCACGTTAATGGGCACCTGGTTGGACGCTCCCAGCAGGCCAAATAATGTTTAAGTGGACACCTTGATAAGATATTGAGGCTAGATATAATATGACGGGAGCTATTGCAATGAAAGAAATGTTAAATATGCAAAAATAGGTGTGAGCTAAATGTATATGACATTTTAAATTGCTTAAAGTAGCAGCCTTTTGCCCTAATCACAGCTTTGCACAGTATTGCTTCATCAGGTTGTCATTTTAAGCCTTCTGTTCAGAGGTGAGCCTTGTTAAAAGTTAATTGGGAGTATTCCCTGCTTCCTTAATGAGATAAGCAAATATGAAACTACTGCAATAATCCATATTATGCCAGAACTTCACAAATAAGTGAAGAGGACAGACTGTTCATCATTAATTCGGGACATGACAGGCAGTCAGTCTGGAAAATTTCAAGAACTTTCAAAGTTTCGCAAAGTGCATTTGCAAAGAGCATCAAAAGTTGAGTTGAAACTGGCTCTCATGTGGCCCGCCCGAGGAAAGGAATACCAAGAGTTAACTCTGGTGTAAAGGATAAGTTCATTAGACTTACCCGCTTCAGAAATCACCAATTAAGGGGCTCTTAGATTAGAGCCTGCATTAATGCTTTGCAGAGTTCAAGGAGCACAGACTCCTCAACAACTGCTGGGAGGACACTGCAGAAATCAGTGCTACATGGCTGACTCGCCAACAAGAAAGCCCTGTGGGGGATGCCAATATGAAGGCGAGAAGTGCTACGGCCAAGAAAAACACAAGAAAATGGATATTATTCAAATCAGTGAAAGTTTGAAGGAGTAAATGATGATGTCTCAGGTTCCAAACACTACGTGATTCATAGATGCAGAGAAGGTGACGGGATGGTACGTGGATCTGTGTGTTACTGCTTTGGCGGTGGTTTGAGCGTGGTGGAGTCGTGATTTGTTGTTTAGCGGGACAGTGAGCCAAAGCACAGTTTGTGTAAGGATGATTTAACCAAATAATAATCATCTTTCCTAAAACCACCTGAGACTCTCAGTTGAAAGAAAAGCGCCAGCAAGCGATCAGCGTCTCAAATTTTGGAAAACATCCAGGCGACGACTCATTGAAGCTGGTTGAGAAAATGAAGAGTGTACAGGGTTGATGGGCTGTCTTGTAAAGAGAGTAAACAAACTGCACGATCATTTAATCTGCAGCCAGGAAAAAAAAAACAGACTTTAGGTTTTAAAGGGAACATAAAGATTTAATGGAAATGAAATGAAAAGTATTAAAGTGGACCTGTTGTGCTAATTTCCACCTTTAAAAAAATTCCTACTAGGATAACTATGCATGAGTCACAGTTCCAAATAATCATATATTACCGTATACTGTTCATTCATGTGGTTTGTTGGCACCATTTCTTCACTTGCCTGTGTCAAGGTTCAGTAAATATTATTGTCATTACCTGCTTATTGTTTGACATAGCGGCAGATTTACTCTTTCAATAACAACACTACCTATATATGCTGTTGTTAATAGGTGTACATGTGGGAAGTGAGATAAAATGCCAACTGAAGTGTAAAACTTCTGCAGCCAGAATGCCTAGATAATGTTGTGAATTATGCTTTTGCTACGAAGTGACTGACTGTACAGTATCTTCAGCACCGTTGTTTATAACAGCTTTTACACATATAAAAACAGCTTGCCAAAGTCAGTACAATTATAAAAAAGCAGCTTAGCTACATTGCAAACATGCCCGGTGCTTGAAGTGAAACCATCTGCTGTAATTGTCAATGCAAGGCAAACGTTTCAGATATAAATTTCGTTCTCAGACTTCAGTTCTGACTTCTCAGTGTTGCCTGTTGCATTATAGAACATCTCTCTTTCAGCATTAGGCTACCCAAACATCTTTTTTCATACAGGGGTGTGCAAGAGACAAGAGACTTTTGTAAGGTGGGGTCTGCATGATGGTTTTTGGCAGTTGTTGGTCAAACAAGAAGAAATCATATCTTCTTTAGAAATACCTCATCCCTGCACAGTCCCTTCACAGTTGAAAAAGCATATTTAGTTAACCTCCAAAGGTTTTCTTCACCATTGCACACAGAAACATATAAAAAGCTAAAATAAGAAAATTAAATTAAAAAAATATGAGCTTATTTTAAATGTAATGGCAGCATCACATCTCAAAAATGTTCGGACCGGATCAACATGAGGCTGGAAAATTGAGTGGCATTAAAAAGAAACAGCTGGAAAACATTTAGCAGCTGTTTAGGTTCATTGGCAACAGGTCAGGAATGTGATTGGGTCTAAAAGGAGCCTCTTACAGAGGCGGAGTTTCTCAGGAGTAAAGATGAGCAGAGGTTCAACAATCTGCAAAAATCTGCACCTACAAATTACACAACAATTTCAGAATAATATTCCCCAACACAAAATTGTGAAGACGTTGAATACCTCATCATCCATTGTACATAATATCATTAACAGAAATCTCTGTGCGCAAGGGACAGTGCCAAAAAATCAGTATTGGATGCCTGTGATCTTTGGGCCTTCAGGCAGCTCTGCGTTAAGAACAGACACGATTCTATCATGGAAACTACTGCAGGGGCTCGGAAACCCAGAACCCAAATGTTTGTGAACACAGTTTGCACTGCCTTCCACAAATGCAGGTTAAAGCTCCATCATGTAAACAAGAAGTCATATGTGGACATTATCCAGAAATACTGCTGTCTTCTTTGGGCCAAAACTCATTTAAAATGGACTGAGGAAAAACTGTTCTGTGGTCAGACAAACTGAAATCTGAAATTCTTTTTTGGAAAAACATGGATGCTACTGGACTAAAAGGGAGAGGGACCATCTGGTTTGTTATCAGCACTTAAGTTCAAAAGCCTGCATGATCTCATGGTATGAGGGCACAGTGTTAAATATTGAACTGGCAGCTTGCACCTCTGGAAAGACACATACAGGTATGAGAGCAACACATGCAACACATGCTGTCATCATTATTAACCTTTTTTTTTTTTTGCTGGTATGAGACCCTATGACAGAAAGTGTTTCTGTGCTGTATTTAATTTTGCATGTGTCACAGAAAGATAAAGAATAATGAGAGAAGGCTCCAGCCTAATGAGTGCTTTAGTGACCTCAGGCATCCTGGTACAAAAAGGCCAGATTCTGGGGCAGAGTACAAAAACCGTGGAGCAGAGCAGCCACTGACATGCAACATTTATCAGAGGTGACACCTCTGGACATATGTAACTTCTTTTTGTAGTAACGAAGCCTCTGAATAACTTTAAACTGAATAAGACAGTTCCAAGCATTGCTGGAACAGTTATTTATGTTTCTCCCAATGGTTCTCAGGTATATGGGAAAGTGGAATTCCTCACAATGAATAATGCTTGGGAAATGGGAAATGGGATTAAGGTCGGAATAAACCTCAATCTGCTTCCAGATCTGTATGAGACTGAATATGATGGGGTTGTTGTTAAACATCCTCTTATTCATTTTAGTTGCGGCTAGTAGGATTGTACCTGCAGAGTATGAGAGGCAGTCTTTCTGCTGCATTTTTCATATATTGTTCTGGAAGTATTTAATTAGAAGGTGAAAATCTTAATGGCTGCATCATAATAACAGAGCATTACGCTTGGAGGACCCAATACTCCTACCAATTTAATGAATACACTTCAAAGTAGCACTGCTTGTAGGTTTTGCTTTTGGAAATACAACAACATTACTGCACAGTAGTTATGCATTTACCCCAAAATAATCAGAATTTTTCTTACATGTTGAATCTTAAAGTAAATGGGAAACAAGTTAAAAGCTCACCATCCTCACTCTTTTTGCCCACGCCTGTGGAGAAGCAGCTGTATCGCCACAAGTTTGGGTTCATTTGACAGGGAACCTGTCGTGTTATTTGTGTAGCAGTGTCCTAGAGGCTAGGCTGTGAAGATTTTCCCACCTTGGAAGCTGGTTGTGAGCTGGCCAGGATCGAGGTACCAGAAGCCACAGTTGCTGGAATGTCCTCTGCACAGGCACTGGCCTGGAGCTGCTGGAAGATACAGGACAGGTGGCCTTCGGAGCAACCCAGCAACCAAGAAGTGACATCGGTGCCAGGGTTTTGCACATATTTGACAGCAAAGAATAAGTCCAGAAGCATATATTCAGTATCTAAAAATTCATTTCACAACTTGGGATGATTATTCACAAGGTCAGCTTAAAAATGAGGCCCCTGCAATGCACCATATCACGCTACAGTAACATCTCATTTATTAAGCGTTGGATGTGGGGTGTTAGGAACAATAGGCTTTTCCAACATGACTATCAAAGCTGTTGCTTTAGACTGGGTGAATAAACTCACTGAGGAGCTTTGCTGTAAAGCTGTATTGCTAAGAATGAGCAGGTCCCTTAGCACACCAGTATGCCTGGTTGTATATTTAATAAAGTTAAAGTCAAGTCTTTTCATTGGTCCTTATCCACACTCAGGCAGATGTTGAAAGCTCTGTATGTGTTGCTGGCCTTAATATAACACTAGGGCACTGTCATTACACTGTGATTGGAGGAAAGACCCCTTGCAGCATGGCTAAGGAGTACGACATACTTCACACCAACAGTGGTTTCACACTGCTTAACACTTCATTAAAAATATTCACCCACTTTGATTTTGTAGAAAATTGCACAGTCTTGAAACGTAGCTTTTCTGAGCTGATGAAGCGATGCTATGGAAACTGTATCAGAAGCAGTAATTAGAAATTGAAGTGCTACTTGAAAGCTTATGAACCCTTCCAAATGTTCTATATTTCTGCATTAATTTGACCTAAAACATCATCAGAATTTTACACATGGTCTAAAATCAGATAAAGAGAATCTAGAAAACCAAACGAGAGTGTAAAATTATAGTCCATTTATTTACCAGGGAAATTAATCCACCATTATATTTGTAAGTAGCAAAACTATGGTAAAAAGTAAGTGGGCACCTTGGATATATTTCTGTCAAATCTGTCTATCAAAGTCTGATCTTCCAGCACATTGAATTGTTGATGCTCATCAGGCAGAAAAAGTTATTACCATATCTAATAAGTCTGGAAAACGAAAAAAAGAGACTCTTCTCCAAAAAAAGCGCTGCTGCTGTCCACAGTTTTCTGAAGATCGTGTGGACCAACTTGGGTGGTGCTTCAGGGTCCAGAGAATATGTGGAGACAGTTACATAACTATCAAATGAGACCCTCCACATCACACCATGTTTCTATTCCCCTAGTTCAGTTACGTTTGACATTTTATTAAATTGTTCCCATATGTTCAAGTCATGGTTCTATCTTGTGAACCAAAGCCTAATTTTATTTATGCAGTATACACTTTCTTTATGAACTGAATTTTAGCTGCAAATATTTCTTTATTAATTATTTTAATAATTATTTTACACTTCATTGATTCAAAATAGGTGCCTTTTCTGAAAGGTTTTAATAGGGTGGGGGGGCATGCTGGGAAATTACTTGTGTTACTTGTGCTTCCTGACTTTGCTCTGTCAAGCACTGATTTAGAAAATGCACCCAGACCTGTTGACGTCAACTATGCGACATATGAGTGTGTTGGAGTAGTTCTTCAGCACAGCTTGCATTATAAATAATGTTTAGCAAGCCAAAGCAAATAAGTGGTGCACAAAAAAAAGGAAGGAGAAAAGAAAGCAGGCTGAATATACCACCAGGATGTTGGATTTGAGCAATGTTGTCAATGACTGTGCTGAGCACAAAGTTCGGATGGGTGAGTAATTAGTCTTTGTGGTTTTTTGTAAAGGACTGAAACACTGTTACCACTCACAGTATATGTTGAAAATATGTACTCATACTGTAATATGTGCGTGTGTGATATATTTAGAAACTGGTCCATGGAAAATAATTGTTGAATGAGTTCTATAAATGAGTGTGCTTGTTATACTGGGTGATCCCACCCAGTCAGTCTGTGAGGACCTGTGGTTAATGGGCTTCTCTCTGTCGTTGCTTACAGACATTACAGCTGTCTTTGTGTTATTTTAGCAAACGCTGAATCTGCTAGGCTTGTGGTAGGCTTGTTAAAGAAGATGGTGTCAGTTTGTAGCATGAGCTTTAATAAATGTGTCCATTCCCCTATTCACTGGCTGATGGAGCTGTCCGTGGTGCTGACCAAAAGCTGTAATAGGGCTACTGATTGATAACTATACTACTGATTACTGAATTATGATATTATGTTTTCACTTACACAGTGTGTGTGTGTGTGTGTGTGTGTGTGTGTGTGTGTGTGTGTATGTGTGTGTATTTGCTCAGTACCAAGTGGCAGTAAAGGCCCAAAAACATATCTGCCCCAGGCTCTATTACACAGATGGAACACACCTATGGCTGGAACATTTTTTATGAACAGATGAGACCAAAATAGAACTTTCTGGCTTAAATGGATAGCAGAAAAGAAAAGAAGAAAAAAAAACCTCAAAGCAAGCAAACAAACAAACAAACAAAAAAAAAAACCCATCCCAGCATAACAATATCTCACTTTCCAATTTCCCATCTGTGAAACATGGTGGTAGGGCTATGATTTGAGACTGTTGACATTGCACCAGTATGGTTTGCCATTGCTGATGGGCAATAAATTCTGAATTGTTCCAGAGATTTAAAAGGAAAACATTAAAACATATGTCCATGAACTGAAGGAAAAGCAGCAGGGCAATAATCCTTATCACACAGGATGTTCTATCCAAGAGTATTTAGAGAGGAAATTTAATGTTTTGGAATAGTCAAGTTAAAGTCCCGACCTGGCCTGAAGAGATGTGTTCATGTGTGGAAACCCACCAGCATCCTGGAGTTAAAGCTGTTTTCTGTGGAGGAGTGGACTAAAATTCTGTGAAGTGGAGTTCTATGAAGCAATACTTCTCATCCCCTTTTAAGATTTGAGTTACAACCTGATGATCTTTTAGGTCCTATTCACACAGAAATATAGAAAACACAAACTTTCAAGCTCCACTGCAACAGAAACAGCATGACGTTAGCAGAGTCTAAGGGTGTCAGCCCTGAAGGGAATGTGCACTTTTTTTTTCTCATACATTTTCAGTCTGGGCTCTGCACAACAAATTGTTGCCAGACCCAAGTCGTGATATTAGGCATAAAGAAGATTTTGATGGATTACATTTATTCCATGCATGACTGATGAAAGAAGGTATCAAACCTGCCACAGGTACTGGGTGTTCTTTTTTGTGTGTGTGTGCTCCGCTGGAGCAGCTTTATGCTGATGGCAACATCTTCTGCTTGTACTGCTCGTAGACCTTGTTTGACTTTTGTTTGGTTATTTAGCAGCTTTCCAGCTGGTAGGCAACTAGCATCTGGGTGCTTCGGCTTATTTGCTCTCCATCGTGCTCACTGCGATTTCATATGCTCGCTGACACTGCTAATCTTCATCACGTTGTGATCTGTGTAATGTAATGGCCAAGTAGGTGATTACTGCCCTGCTTTAGCATCAACATAATGTTAAAGCTGCACCCAGATATGATTAATTATGCCACCGCTGACTTTTGACAAGTCTGGTTCAGATAATTGCGTGTCTTCTTCTGTGTGTGCATTTATGCGCTTTTATCTGATGCTAGTAAAATGTTCTGCAGAGGGTTTGGGTTGTAGCCAGTAGTCTATGTTTGCAGAGCACTGCACAGAGAGGAATATATACACATTCATAAATATATGAAAAAGCCCTGCTCTAGAGGCATGTAGACTTTAATACAACACGGGCCACATTTATCTTCCCACACCTCTGAAAACTTTCTCTGTTTACATATAATTTGTTTGTTTTTATCTTTTTTGAGAAATTACCATAGACAGCATGACTATGAAATGTACTTCTGTGCAGTTTGTGGGTGTGAAAAAAAAATGGAAAATTGCATTTGTGCTTTTTGCAGCTCAGACAAAAAGAGGTCATCTCTGTCTGAACAGATGTTTGCTTTTACGCTGAAATAATGCTGAGCCAGTGTTCCTAGACTACTTATAAATACGCTGTGTACTTGAAGCTCGTAGGGCCTTCAACTTTGGGTTGTGAGGTGGCATATAAAATACCAAGGTCTTGCTTAATTGACACACAGCGCATGTTTCCACCTCATCCTAGTCTGTAAGATTTTATAAATATGTAGAGGAGATGAAGGGGTAATTGTAACACCCTCAGTTTGACCCTCTCTTTGCCTGGGCAAAGGAAGCCTTGGCTGAAATTTTGAACAAAGCTGTGAATATTTATCCTGCTGTTTAAAAGTTTAAACTTAGTGTGCATCAGTTTAATCTGTAGGTTACTGGTGAAAGTAGGTGTGGGGAAAGCACACACATATAGTTGTTAGTTGCCAGCAAATAACATTTTATCATGTGGAAAGTTGGGAGATTTGTTACAGAGTACTGCAATTGCCCAGAGCTACATAGCCCACTGTAAGTACCTTGTTTGTCCTTGTTAAAATACTTTTGTCTAACAAAATGAATATTTTCAGCTCAGTAACTTTCAGAAGAGTGTTTTGAAATAAATGTGATTCTTTTAATAAAGCAGCTCATCGATAAGCTTTTTTTTATGTGTTCCAAACAATATGAGACATTGATAGTGTGTGAATATTATTTATATCTACAAAGCAAACTTCCTTTCATTTCCAATGTGCCGCTACATTTGTTTTGAAGTGGTTTGATTGTGTAAGAACCAGTAAAACAAGATCATTTTCTCTACTTGGAAGAAGCACAAAAAGAGGCCTAATCTCTGAGGAACGTTTCCAGCAACTCGTTGAATCTGAAATTTTGCTCCATATCAACACGTCAGCATCACACAGTTCCTGCAGATTCACCAACTGCACATCCATGATGTGAATCTCCTGTTCCATTACATCCCAGAGGTTCCTCTGTTCGATTGACTGTGGAGGCCATTTGAGTACAGTGAACTTTGAGCTGATTTGATCTTTGTGACATGGCTCGTTATGCTACTGAAAGCAGTCATCGGGAGATGTGTGCACGCTAGTCATAAAGAGAGCAGCACGATTAGCAATAATACTCATACAATAATACTCTGAACTATAGCCTCAGTTTCCTGTTCTTAGCTGACCAGAGTGGCACCCAGTGTGGTCTTCTCCTGCTGAAGCCCGTCTGCTCCAGGTTCTGATATGTTGTGTGCTCAGAGATGCTCTTCTGTATATCTTGGTTGTAAGGAGCAGTTGTTTGAATTACTGTTGCCTTCCTATCGGCTTGAAGCAATCCATTCTCCTCTGACCTCTGAGATCAACAAGGCATTCTGGCCCAGAGAACCTGCAGCTCATTGGCAGCTCACTGGGCCATTCTCTGTAAACCCCAGAGATGGACGTGTGAAAATCCCAGAATATCAGCAGTTTTTGAAATACATCTGGCACCAGCAATCACGCTACCCGCTTCAAGATTTTTTCCCATTATGTTTTTTGTCTTGTACTGTTGCATCTTCAGTTATTTCAAGTGCAGCCTGGTCAGACATTTTGAAGTAAACTGTCTCTATTCAGAACTAATAGTTATTCAGTCCTACTTAACATACCTATTTGAAGTCAGAGTTTGCCTTTGTGAACCTGCCCCTGGACTAAATTACAAGTAGGAACTATATTAATAAAAATAAAATTCTACATTTTAGAAAATATCAAGAGATTAGTGAATTGAATTCTCTTTTCTTCAGGGCAAGCAGCGAGAACAAATTCAGTAGTAAATCAATGACATTTCATGTCATTTTGCTTTCATTAATCTGTCATGTTCAGTTATGTAGAAAGACACGCAGCTTCTGAAGTTAGTCACTGACCATGAACGGAGGAATTACTGAGATAACCCTGAACACTCAGCTTGCATTTGGCATGCATTAGAAATCTGCTGCTCTTCAAAGGAGACCCAAACTTCACACAATGCTTTAATTATTAACAAGACAAGAAACAAGTCTTTATTTTTAATTTCTAATACATGGTGAATGTGTAATGATACATTTTGGCTTTCATAATATCAAATGCAAATGTAGCCACATACCTGACTGTGCATTGAATCCAAATCTCTTTGGCTTTCATCTGTGATCACATTTAGTTTTATACTAAATAACACGAGTTAAAATAACTAAAAATTTCTGTTGACACGTGCGCGGCCTTTCTGTTTTCTGAGAAGGTTAGTTACAAACTGAAAATAAAATGAGCAGCATGCATCAAATTTTGCTGTCTGCCTTCCAGCCTGGCATTCCAAATATGTGCTCTCAACAGGGAACTGTGCAACTTGGTTGAAGGATAACACTTTTTTAATTTATATAAAGGTTGATGGTGATATATTGGCTGCTTTTTAGCATCTTTTAGCTTCTTGTTTTGGTTTTACACCATCCAACTTCAGTCCCCCCCCCCCCCCCCCCCCCCCCCCCCCCCCCACACGTCCCTTC
>VUQJ01009932.1:6476-21342 GCA_015108635.1 Andinoacara biseriatus
AAGCCCCCAACTTTTTACTGACTGAATAAACCTCCACAGCAGATGTGACAGGGCATCGTGGTGCTTCTGAAAGTGCAGGTGGTTTTATGCTTTAGAGGTTTATGGCCAGATCCTGGTTTATGCCAGTTTCTATGCCTCTGTCCTTTTTCTCTCTATCACCCGGGCACCATCTCTCTCACAGCCACACTCATCCTCTCAAAAGCTCTGGTAAATGTCCCACGGCCACACCACTGGTGACAGATGGTAAAGGCGGGACGAAAACTCCCCAAATAAATATGTAATCCCTTCCTCACATGGGCCGTAGCACAACACGTAGATTATCCCATCAGATACTCCACAGAAGCTCTGCAGAGCAGCCAGCCGTGGGGAGAACCCGCTTTGTGCGCACATATAAAATGATTTTTACGCAGCATCTGTGTGTGTTTTAATAGCAGCGTGCGCCCTCAAAGAGGTGATGAGCGGCAAATCGAGTCATGTGCTCCACTTCAGACTTGTATTCACATGTGAGTACTTATATCACCACCATCAGTGGAATAAAGTGCTCCCATCTCACTGTTAACACAGCAATAAAACTAAAGACTTATTTACAGTTGATTTACATTCTTCCTTTTGCTGCTAAAATAAAAAACACCCGAATTATAACCAGGATACAGTTACTTTTATAATCACACACCTTGTAACTATTGTCCAAGCATAAATATGACTTGTCTTCATAAAGAAGGGAACATTACCTGATTTTACACACACTAACAGATGCGTTTTAATGGCATCATTCTGTGCTATGGGAACAAACAGCCCAGTGTGCATGCTCAGCAACTCCACAGAGTTTATTAAGGAAAGGGGAAGTTGAGTAACAGCCGCCTCACCCGTTCAAACATGCATATAATAAATATTAGCAAACCTTCAGCAGTCTGTTTGAGAGTCACTGCCGATCGTCTGGGGGGGTGGGGGCTTCTGGTTTTTTGCGTCAGGAAGGAGGACAATCCTGGGTGGACGTGTGAGGACTGATGGGTCGTTAGCCAATACGTAGAGTTACAGTTTCATAACAACTAGGGATGTGGGCGATTATTCGACCACTAGTTGTTACTAGTCGGTACCAGACGTACCAGTCAGTTAGCCTAATTATTAAGGTGTCAGTAAACCCAGTGCTGGTAAATGTTTGTTCTAAATGTTATGCAGCCATTTGCCACCTGATGGCATTGCAGCCCTTACAGCATTATAGAAAAATGCCATAAGTAAGTACTGTAAGCACACCTCCAAAGAAACACCCTTCCTTCCCTGCATTTCCGGTTTGTACAAAGAAGAGAGAAAGCTAGTGAGACAAATGTGTTTGCGCCTTAAAAACACTGAGAGTAGGACCCGGGAGGGAAAAAAGTGCCAGCATTTTATGTTTCTGTCGGCCTACACAGCATGTAAAACACTGGGACTCGACCGAAAGGTAATTAACACGCAATGTACCTGCACAGGTATAAACGCAGCTACATCAGCCACTTACGTCTTAGCAGCTGAAGTCTGAATCGGGGTAAATGTTTTTAGCGCAGGAATGCTAGCAATTAACCTAGAGACTGAAAGTCTGTTAGTTAAACAGTGGGTTATACAGTCAGTCTGTGAATTACTCAAGCAAATAATATCTAAGCATATATTTGCAGCTTATCTGGAGTAAGTTTTAAGGGTACAGCCTGATCATGTTTATGGTAACGTGACTACAAAGCTAGCTTTAAGTGCACAAATATCCCGTCGACTCCTATTAACTGTTTCTCAGCAAAAAGGTCATTTGAGTTGAACATGCGATCCAGCACCAGAACCCTTTCCTCTCCTCATTCAGTGAACAAACACCTCAAGATAATTGTAGCTTAGTTGTAGATGCGCTGTAAAAAGCGGCTACAAACATTGTGTTATTTGTACTGAATTGCACTAATTTTTCTTATTACAATGATCACACTGTAGTAACATATCGGCTGCTTCTGCTACGATGTGTGAGATGAATTTCAAATGACATGTTGTTTACCCATTTTAATTTGAAAATAATCACCTTCCAGTCACAATGTTCTCGCTGCTAGCATGCAACAAAAAGCAAAGCATATCTTCACATGCTGATTGAGTTGGCATTTGGCCAACATTTACTTCCATATTTATGACTTCCAGCCAAACTTCTTCTTTTTCAAATTGTGCAATCAAACCTATTTGTGTAGCTGATATGCTTCTTTTGATCCATAGCCATGGAAAAAAGTAATTTGGAATTGGCTTGGTGGTTTGGTTGGAAAGGAAAACAACTACTTCTTTTTTTACATTTTACATCAGGTCACATTAGGATAAGGTGTTGGTCTCTCCAGGTCAGCCAGCAACAATGGCTCCACACTGCAGCTCATCACAGGCCATTATCAGTGTCGCACAAGACTACACAATTATCCTGAAATGTTAAAAATCATTAAAATCACTTAATGTAGCAGTAAGAGATCAAGACTTTTGTCAATGTGGCTTCATAGAGTTAAGTTACGTTGCATTTTCATTGGCTGTTTCCTTTTTTTCCCCCCCAGTTGATGTTTGGTTGGTTTAGTCATAAAAAAGCAACTTGGTTAGTTTTATGGGAAGTTCATTGTTTTGGTTTAAATATGACGACCGTCGCCGTTTTCAAGTCTGCTGGTTGGCCAATGGAAATACATTCATTTCAAGGTGATGCTCACAACTCATGGTGCCACAAATCAAAGAGGAAGAAGTCTTAAAGTTTGGTATTTGAGTTTGTTTACTAAGGACTGTTTGAAAGAGGCTAAATGGATGAACTGATTTTGACTTTGAGACTGTGGACTTGGCAGCTGGTGGGCTGAGTAAGGAGTTTAGTGTGGGAGTGTCAGCTGGCAGCCTTATAGGTCTGGTAGTGATGTGCTGTGCTGTGCAGCTTCTTCATGACTGCCATGGCTGGTAGACGTGTAGATGTGGACAGTTGCAACAGCATAGAAATGAGGAGGGGAGGGATAGGGAGGCAAATAAATGGCAGTAGATGGGAAGAGGAGGAGAAGGAAGTGGGCAGAGGCTAGCCTGGAAGTATCAGAGAGGAAGTGTAGGAAAAGTTAAAGTCTCAAGAGTTGGAGAGAAGAGGCCCAGTGGAAGTAAGGGGGTGATCACAGGAGTACCCCATAGAGTTAGCATGATGGAGCTGGTTGAAAACCTGAAGGTGTGTAATAGTATAGAAAGGGCCTGAAAAAAGATATAGAAATCATGCTGGTGAAACGTGCTGCAAAAGACGCTTCAAAATAACTTGTTTTGGGTGCATTTGTACAATGTGAACCAGCAAGGTGCTGCAGCTGCCAGGAGTTTGGCCACTAAGTCAAAAAATGTATAAGATGTAGCGGTGACCATGAATAGGGCAAATGCATGCCAGACAGCAAACCCAAATGTTTAACTGTGGAGGTGAACACAGTGTTGCCCAATGGGGATGTGACGCAATGAAGAGCAAGGCTGCAGTGCAGCAATTAATAGTCAAAGAGACAGTTAACTCTGCCGAGGCTGTGGATGGCTGGACAGGAGGATAGATGGGGGTGTGGGGAGGGCAAACAACTGTGAGTGTCAATAAGTTGTTGAAGGAAAAAAAAAGAGAGTGACCTTCATAGCAGGAGTTAAAAATGCAACTGCTGATTTCAAGTCCAAGATGGAAAGAATACAAATACAGGACTTCTTCCCACCTGGGAGGAAGTTAGAGAAGACTTAAGTGTCCAGGCTACTCAGCGCTTGCAATGTATTGGTTAATATTAATAATAATGTTAATCCTCCAGTGGAACCCAAGAAGTTTAATTGCCAATAGTTGGTTCATTTACAGTCAAAAAGAGCACTCAGACCTGTTATGTATTCAGGAGCCATGGCTAAAACCCTGTTTAAATTTCATCATGAATGGATATGTGGCAATGAGCTGGGACAGGGAAGGTGGGGTAGGAGGTGGTGTGTCACCTTTGGTGAAGAGTGTGTGGTTTTTTTGAAGTGTGGGCAGAAAGTAAAAGCTAGTTATCATAAATTTCTACAGTACACTCAGAAAATTACAGCTCAACAAAGTTACATTTTCCAAGAAGTTGAAGGTAGAAATAAAGGAAACTGTGCTGACTCCATGCAGCAGTTCTGGCTGTGAGTCTAAACGATGGCAGGAGAACAAGGATAGACATCAATACGAGTGAAAGATCTGCAGTAGATCTCAGTTCACTTGTGCCTCTGTGTGATTGGTTTTTGCATCAAGAAGGGATCCTTGGAAGTGATCATCATCCTGTATATATTAAAATTAATATAGCATCAATACAGACTGCAGAGAACTGGGGGGGGGGGAAAGTTCATGGGAGGTTATGATAATTACCATGTCAGGTTAATGACAGAATGATGTTCTGTGGGAAAACTGAGAGCACTGTTCAGGTAGGAGAAGTCTGGGGCATCATAAAGAAAACGAGGCACCAACTGGAATGCCTCAGGGAAGTGTGATAAGCCCTACATTATTTTCAGTAATGATAAATTCCAAAGTTAGCCATCAGACACTGGAAAAAATCACGGCTTGCAGATGATGGGACGGAATTATAGACAAATATTGCAGGAAAGAATCAGTCGAGTGGAAAATTTGGGGTTTAAATTCTCTGTGGCAAAAAACAAAGTTATGATTTTTTACACATAATTAAACCGGAGAAAGAAGAAGCTTAAAGAGATACAGGATTAACCTACACAGGAAAAAGCTTTGGGTTTTTTTGAGAGTACATTTTGGATGCAGATTCATTTGGAAAGAGCACAAGAGCAGCGTAGTACAGAGAGGTGGGGATTGAGGAGGCTCATATATGTAAATATATGTTTCCTTAATAAGGTTAGATTAGATTGTGAGTGTGTTTGGCTCAGGCAGAGTTGTTCAATCCTGTGCTCTGAGGATTGGTGGGAGGGCAGTGAAGATAACACCAGGTGGAGGCTGGGGAAATGCTGTGGCTTCAGAGGAGGCGGCTCACAGTGATCTCCTGGATCAGTCTAAGAGGCCACAGCTAAAGTAATCCAACAACAAAGGTCTCTGACCTACTTCGAGAGCGGGAAAGGTCAAACAGACAACTTCAGGTGGCTGAAAGTCAACGATACTGGTGTGTTTCTGTGCTGTGCCCTGGAGATTCAGTTTGGAGGCTACAAAGTGGGTGTTGACATGGAGTTACTGTGGATTAAGAGCAGGAATAAGACAACAGACCTCATACAGGAATATTAGAGGCACAAAGCGCTCACGTACAGAGGTCACACTCAGGTCTTTACTGATGGACGAAAAGACCCACAAACAGAGGCGACAGCAGCAGCTGTGCTTGTTCGCACACGTCAGATAGACGCAGACACACAACACATGATCTAAGTGTGTATGATGTGGAAAACTGCCAGCTTTGGAGTGGGCAGAGGATGTGATGGGAAACAAAATGGTCATTGATCAGTACAGCAGCAGCCGGGAACCTCCCGGATTTGGTTCATGGAATACTGTCAGGCAGTTGGCTATACATGGAAAAACATGTAGGAATTCCAGGCAGTGCAAAAGGAGATAAACCAGCAAAGGGGTCCACAATAAAGGAAAAATATTGATGCCAAACTATCAGAAATGGAGGGAACGTGCACAGTATGCTGGGAAATAAAGAAATTTGTGATGAGAAAAGAAGAAGCAGGTCTACAGTTTGGGGGGTGGGTGTGGTGTCTGCTTGGCTTCATCTCTGCTACGTCAGGGCCCTGCACCTCTGTTTGGAGCATCTGTGAGTCTTTGTAGGAAAAACTGATGAAAAATGACTGTTGATGACTGAGGAAAGCAAACGGCCAGCGTTACCCAACAGTTTAACACAATAAACCAAAGCCAGGCAGGAAACAGGATTTACTGTGCATGAATCATCCTGTTAGTGAGTTTCTGCTTTTGATAACCACATTTTTGTCAAAGGACCGAAGGTGCTGAGTTAAGCTGATGTTTATTCGTCCTGTTCTAAAAGCTTCTTCTAAACTCGGTGCTCCTCAGCGGTCTCAGTCCAAACAGATGAACTCTTTACTGAGCGCCCACAGTCTGGCCTGGCTGCAGGAGCTCTGCTGCTGGGAAAGGGTTAACTAACACTGAAGTATGAATCACTGACCTAAATTTAACACACTGTTTCCTGCATCAGAAACAATCTATTCTGAGATGATTTAACAGGTTTTTGAAGGACATGTTGTACATGTATGAAAGACACAGTGTGAAAGAAGACTTCTCACGCTGTATGGAGCCGCCTGTTCCCACCATAAAGAACCATTAAAACATAAATCTGTTACTGTGCCCAGAAGCAGGCGATATCCCATCATCATGGGGAGGAGGGTGGGGGTGCATTTACACATGTTTGAAACATTTACAGTATCACCGATTAACAAAGTGCTCTGGTATTCTGGGAAGGAAGACAAATGCTGTCAGCAAAGCAGGCACAGAGCCGTTATATGAATCCATCCATCTCTGTTTCACTGCTCTAGGAATAAAAATGCACAATTTTATCAATTTCATCTCATATTTGTGACAATAACTGACACCGGCACATTATAATATAACAGATTGTTGCATTTTCAAGAGGCAAACAATGCATCACCGTTACAAAGGCACTATTCAGAATGCATTAATAACAATCTTGAAATAGCTGCTTGCTTTGTTTTGTCTTATATAAGTATGACACATCGTCTAACCTGATGAGCTCATCTAGCACAGTCTGGGTTGGCTGTCATTTTTTTTATTGCCGCGCCCGAGGAGCTCCAGTCCTCCCAGGAGTGCCTGGATCACCTCTGTATCCGTGCTTCTTATTGCGGCAGGTGTTTAGGATGCTCGGGAACACTCGAGGCGAGCAGCTGCACTGCCAGCGCCGCGTTACATAAGAAGGTCAAACGCCACCAAAAAGACGGAGGAGAGGTCGCTGGTGAAACCGAGGAAGCTATTTCCTGAATATTTCCTTGGCTATATTATTAGTGTCTTATGACTCCACTCGACTGTGCTCTATGTGAAATATGGTTCACCAATTTTCAAAACTCATACGGGATAATTTCATTTAATGACCGCTCCTCAGAGACTAAGTGCACTTTATTCTGATTAGGCTTTGTCCTAAGTTCAGATGACTAACAGTTTCCTATTACAAACTCTGGAGCTCATTAATTTTCAATATGTCAAAAAATTCTACCAAACTAAGAGTTCCAATATGTTCCACTCCTGTAGCACCTGCGGCACATATTAGCAAATAGAGGGTATTTAGCATAAAGCAAATTACACATTTTATTTAATCAGGCAGCTTCATTTAGACAGAAGAAAGGTTTCTGTCCCCGGGAGAGATCTCACACCACAAAGTATTCCTGCTCAGAAAATCAGGCCCACAATCAGGCACAAACAGCTAAGGCTGGATAATGGCAAGAAAAACAGAGCAGTTCTAAAAGTCCTAAAAACATCACATGATGATGCTTTATGGTCTCCAGTGAGTATGAACGAATCCAGCTTGAGGCCAGTTTGCAGTTAGTCTCATTTCAAAGATGCCTGAGAAACAGGTCTGCCAATGTTTGTGCAGATATGTGGTTGTTTGAGTGGATCATCTGCTTCGGTCGCTGAGCTGCTGAACATCTGAAAACAAGAGCCGAGCATGAAATTTGCTCTTCAGGTGAACTGCATGCATTTAAAGCCAAATGTCTGAGCAGTCTGCTGGTTGTTCTCTTATACTAACTGTAGCATATGATTCAAATTTTGTTTGTTTTTTTTAAATGTCAGAGTGACTCTGGAGTCGCACGTTGTTGTTGTTAAAATGAACATTGCTGAACAGAGTTCAGTGAAAGTGGACTTCCTGGTCTGGTAACCATCACCGCAGTGATTTGTTCCTGCTCCCATCCTCAAAGCACCGAGTAACAGTAGCATTCACGAGGCCAGCGGTTCACACACGGTTCATGCGTCCAGTTCTTTAACCTGCCATGTCTACGAAAACTATTTTGATCCACAGTGAATCATAGTGGACGATCCTGGCATCAAATCTATGCTTTAACTCGTACCTGTTTCACATGGTGATATGAAAATTTACTCAAAATGCACTTTGTGAAATTTTCTCCAGTGAATTAACAGAAAGCAGATCAAACATCCAGAGTAGCAGAGCCTTTCTGCTCCTCGGTGTCATCCACATCAAACCTGATACTGATGCTCAGAGAAAAATCAGACAACGAGAAAAACGAGATTTTCTCTTTAGGACTGGAAGTGGGTGTAAAATTGATTTGATTTTGATTTTAAGAGAGCTTAAATATTTTTTCAGCCCTGTAAATGTCATGTTCATATCAGCAGCACTTACAAAGTTATGAGGGATCACAAATGCTGGAAATAAGGAGAGGTAAAGAGTGCACGTCGACGGCCTGTAGCTTCATTAGATGTGCCAAAGTTCACGCCTGCAACTATCCAGTTTAGGTTTGAGATAACCATAACTTCCACTATCAGGAATGCACACTATAAAACAGGATGTGCACCGGTCATCTGTGTACGTACAGTTCAGGAGTGTGTCAGTGTGTACATGAGGTAACAACATGCCCTTGTGGCTCCCCTCGTTGTATCATGTAGTGGGATCTAAGTCAGCTCGCGCTAATGAAAAGGTGATGAAGTGCAGCTCAGCCTGGCTGCTTAGCTCTGCTCTCCTGTCTCTGTCACAACCCAATACACATGACGGCCAATGAAACACTTTCTACGAATGCATTTTGTGTCCAGTCATTCTGAAAAGCAAATCCACAACTCTGAACTCTGTGCAGAGGTCAGGAGACGCCAGAGAAATAAACTCTACACTGAGGACATATTTCATTTTGTGGAGCTCACAAACGCTCCCGCGTCAGTCCGTCATTCTGCCTAATCTCTGTGCACAAGACAAAGATCCATGTTTGCAACTGCTCACGCAAAATTCCCAAACCCTGAAGGTTTCTGTATGCACCTCTGGACTGCTTCCAGTTTGGACCTCTCCCTGAAAGTCCCGCTCTGACTACATGTTCTCGCGCTTCTGTGATTTCACCTTTGACCCCAAACTTCCTGTGAGAGTAAACATCAACTTTTGTCAGACTTTGATGTCAAGGCTCATTGCTGGTGATAAGAGCTGCGTGTAGCCACCATGACATCTCTCACTGGTTTTTAAAGTATTTGAAGCCTTATGATAAACATTTTTTACCATCAACATTTTGGTGTTTTAAAACTGGATGTACCAGGTGACTGGGAAGCTGTGCAGCCATTGGTCAATGTGCATCCTCCTTTCAAGCACTTAGAATGACCAAAATCAACTTTGTGTTTTATTTAAATGACCTGACATCACTGAGTAATCAATTATATTGTCTGTGCAAACAATGTAAAACATTGTTTTGTCAAATATATGTTTCTCTCCCCATGGCTGCATCTGGGCTCCATACATCTGCCTGTTATTAGCATTAAAAGTGGATGATTTGCTCTGTTACCTTCTTTCCCTGATAACGAGTCCTTAAGGAATAAAAAGGACATGAACTAATTTACTTTTGTCTGTTCATACTCAGAGGAAGCAAATTCAATTATTTTTTACTGTTTGTAGGTATTACACATCAATGACTTCACTGGGGCATAACTTTCTGAGTGATGTGGAGTTTACCTCTAAAGAAGATGGAGAAATGGGCTGGAACTAAATGCTTATTTACCCATGAGAAAGAACTCTACATCTTGTTCTGGTGCATTTGCATGCCCCATGTCTGCTGCTTTCTTTGTCTAGCAGAAGTAGATTTCCAGAGAGGTACACACATTATTGCTCTGCATGTCTTCTGCAGCTACATCTGTTTGCATATAGTTTATTTTTCCTTGTTTGTCTGTGTGCTTTGAGCGTCAGTATACAGCTAACACTGCGTTTGTGTCAGCAGCTGCGACTGAACACGTCCAGCTGCTTTTGGTGATGTGGCGTCCCTGAGGATGACTCACTGTCACATGACAGGTGATGCATAGTGACATCATAGATTATAAGCTGCTTTCTGTTTAAAAAAAAAAGCATTATCTGTTTGAATGTCATCTGGTCTAAGAGACTCATCAAATGGTAAAAGGACTGGTCCTCAAAGCCTTTTACATGCCTCGTGCACCCGTTCATTCTGTACCGTGCTTTAATTGTAAGCTTTTTTTAACTATCGTGCTGATGGATGCATCAAGGGTTCATCTTGCCAAGCACACTTCAACATGCAGACATGAATGAACCACCAGCCTTGTTTTGGTAACAACCCACACTGCTTCCTGAGCCGCAGCCACCCCTAATGACTAAATACCTTTTGGTGTTCAAAGCCTCATTTAGAACTCCACTTTAGAGACCTGCAGAATCCACATTAGGAGGCTGGAGGTGTTCAGGGGCACAAGCTGCAGGTTTATCAGCAGTTTTTTTGGACCTTTCAGTCTTATATACTTGTTTAAAGAGTGATTCCAACGACCCATATGGCAGAGAAATCAAGGGAACAGTTTACCCTGCTTGGGATAGGGTTTCTGGGGCTCCACCCTGGAGCTAGGCCTGGGGGCTGCGTTCCTTGGGGGGTATCCTGTGGGGGGTGCTGTACAATACAGTCCCTGTACAACAGCAGCGAGAACTTGGTCCGTACTGCAGGCCATAAGCCAGACTTGTTACCAGTGGATGTTGGACTTTGTCAGGGCTGCCCTCTGTCATGATTCTGTTCATAACCTTTATGGACAGAATTTCTAGCTGAAGCCAAGCGGAGTTTAAGTATCTCGGGGTATTATTCACAATTGAGAGGAGAACGGAGCAGGAGACTGGCAGATGGATTGGACCTGTATCTGCAGTGATAGAGACGCAGCTCCAATCTGAGGAAATGAGCTTCCATCAGCGGGTGGCTGGCCTCTGCCTTAGAGACAGAGTGAAGAGTGCAGTCAGTCAGGGCACATCGAATGGAGTCAATTCTGACTAGGATGAGTGGAAGTAAATTCATGGCATGGTGAATAATAATAATAATAATAATAATAATGTGACTGAAATCACCTTTGTTCCCCATTCTGAAGCTAAGTTTGAACTTCAGAAGCTTGTCTTTACTTTGCCTAAATGCACTGAATTGCTGCAATGTGATTGGCTGGTGAAAGATCTGCATTAATGAGCAGTTGAATAGGTGTAGCTAATATAGTGGCTGATGAGTTCATTACTGTATTCCAAGAGGCAGAGAAGTAAAAAAATCAAAAACACTGCCAAATAGTTAAAATGTAAGCACGTTTTTCAATAGTATTTTTTGTAGTACTGTGGTTTATGTATGAAATGAGGTGAAGGTTCCTCTGACATGTGAAGTCATCGCTGCAAAGCTGAGCCAGCAATTCTCTGAGAAATCTTTTAATCAGTTAAATGATCTGATGTCTGCTGAAGAAGCGAGCGTGTATTTGTGACGTCTGTGGGTGGCTGTGCTGGGGGTGGGGAGGTGATAGCTCAGTGTACTCGTCAGCGTCTACACCCGGGTCTGATATCTCTGTTCCACATCCAGCTAATCACCGTGCACCATCCCAATAGCGGCCTAATAAACTGGGACCAGAGCAGCACAAACACATCCTTTCATCACAGAGCGGCTGCCAGTGATGTCTGGTTCTTATCCCAATCGGCCATCAACTCCCGCTGATAACGCATTCTGGAAACTATCACCATGGGAACTGTTGCACATGTTATGGGTGGTTGTCAAGGCAACCTGGCTGAATAATTGTCCCCGTTCTTCTCTGATGCGCTGCCTCGCCTCCCCTCGTCTGACTCACTTGTTCCTGTGATGTGAAAATAGCCACTCAGAATGTGTGTTACAGATACAGAGAGAACGTGGAAGGGCAAACTGTGTACTTATGCTGATTATCCTGAAGACTCCCCTAAGCTCCCCCAGGCCCTCCCTCACTGTGATCCAGATGTAGCAGTGGGATCAGGGCGGGGAAAGGGGGTGGGGTTGTAATTTACATGATTGTACAGATGATGCAGCCCAGCAGGTCCTGGAAAGCGTTTTTGAGCGAGTTTGCGGGGATTTGAACCGTGGCTGCATCAAACACATTTTATGGTTTTGCTTTTGGTGACAGTATTAATTTAGTTGTTACAAACAATGTGAATAAAACATGCAAAGCAAATCTAATTAAATGCACTGAAAATAAGATTTCCACATGAGCCACGGATCCATTTCTCTCTCCATTCAACATAAAAAATGAAATATCCAAACTCAACAGCCAAATCTGGGCCTTTTCTAATTATAATCCAGGTTCTTATTGAATTGTGCACTCTCAGCAACCTGCACCCCAACCTACACAGACAAGGTAACGAGCTAGCTACCAGAGTGGAATCCATCTTTACCAAAGGTAAAGA
The DNA here is from genome assembly GCA_015108635.1 of Andinoacara biseriatus. Lineage (NCBI taxonomy): Eukaryota > Metazoa > Chordata > Actinopteri > Cichliformes > Cichlidae > Andinoacara > Andinoacara biseriatus. The sequence continues at coordinate 18,785 of VUQJ01009932.1, forward strand.
CGTGCTCTCCAATTACAATGACACAATCTCATTATTGTGATGTTTGAATCCACAGCAGCATTGACATTGATGGGGAGCCGAGGCTTCACAAAGTCAGGGCAGGACTGCTTTAAGTCAGCATCTGTTTTACATACAAGCTGAGCTCTACTCTACAGCCAATCATCTGCTCTACAGCCAATCATCTGCTCTACAGCTGATCGACGTCTGCTCTGGTCATGAACTTTGAACTTTCATGAGAAACAGGATATGTGAGCCATTTACAAAAATAAATTTCATTGCTTTGCTTTTGCATCAGGATGTATTTGGTTTTATTAAATGCTCCATCCTACAGCAGCTGCCACAGAAGATGGTAACTTTCTTACAGAGCTGTAATGACTTGGGCTAATGTGGGTCTGGTGGGATATACATTCAATATTATTTTACATTTATATGTTTTAGATTAAATGAACACACATCAGTTAAGTATATGTGTCGCCCTTGATATGAGTCCTGATTATATTTGAATTCATACATGCATTTTTTAAATACATTTGGCTACTTAATAACAACAGTAAGAAATGACACTGTCTTTGATCTTTTATTTTTATGTTCATGTGGTATGACCTGCTGGTACTTCATATTCCTGAAGGATTCCACAATAACACATAACAAATAGCCCTGAGAGAAGATAAACTCTTCAGTGTTGCAGCATAAATATATGGACTGTTGCTGTCATCAAACTTTTTATGCTTTTATGGCTATTCTGTTTGCATTTTGATAGGAGCGTATCTCAATTTGAGCACCTTTGTGAAATTTGGAGCATCCAGCACGTCAGTTCCAGCATTCAGTTTTCTCTACCACACTTTTATGACTTTTATTTGGGGGAAGTGAACCTCTTGTTCACATCAGTGGTGAATTCATTCTCGCTGCTCCTCGGACTATTCTTTACTCAGGGGTTCTCAGACGTGTTTAGCTAAACTTTCTGCACACTTAGAACATGTCACACACATTTCTGTGTTTTGCGATGACTTAGGAATCAATTCCTCCCACCTTACTGAGAATGAGTGAAAACAACAAGGACGGAGTATTCTTCAAAGATCAAATATGGAACCAGTAACAACACCTCTAAAATCCAAAATCTCTGACTCACAACTTGCTTCAGACGTTTTTAGCCAACATCCTAATATCAGACATATCCCTCCTCTTTCCCTCAACAAGCAAACAAACAAACAAACAAAGCTATTTTGATGCATGTCTGGGTTTCATATTGATGTGAAGCACCTTGTGATTTGTATCTTGAAAGGCGCTGAATACACACATTTACTGACTGATTCGCTGGGAAATGTGACGGAAGAAGTTCTTTCATATTTTTACACCGATAAATCTGCACATGGCATTAACCAGCACAACCACCTCAACCCAACCCGGCAGCAGGCCCACCTCCTGCAGCCTGAGCCGGGAGCTGTTCTTCAGCACCAGCACGCAGCTGATCCCGGAGCAGCAGGAGAAACTCGGTAACGTCCACACGCGTCCCTTCAGCATTAAGAATATCCGTGTTCAGTGTCTTTGTTCCTGTGGTCATCACTCACCTTTCTGAGAGTTCCGAAGTCTGTGGAAGCCCTGCTGTTGACCTCTTTGCAGCGTCGATAAAGCCGACACATTATTGCCCATGACGGGACGCTGACTGACGCTCAGCGCGGCCGACTCGACTGATGGAAGCAGCTTGTTGAGACAGCAGATAAATGATCTCTTCCTTCCTCAAATTAAGCCTTTTTTTAAAAAAATGACGTCCTCCTCCGACCAAAGCGGAAGAGGCGGACAGGTGTGTGGAGCCAGCGGGGCAGCGGTAAGGATGATGATGATGATGATACGGCTGAACCCCCCCCCCCTCCCAGCTCATATAATTTTCTGACTTTGTTTTTAATTCAAAAAGACTCTCAGGCCTTCAAAATAAAACATTTTAAATATGTATTTTGCTCAAAACTGCTTCAAACTTCCAGCCAGAAAAATAATAAAAGCCTGTGTGGGGGCCTGGGTGGAGTCTGAGAGCAGCAGGAGGAAGTGCACCGTGGACTCTGCAGTCCCCCTCAAACATCACACGGGTGCTAAACACATGTGCACAATGAGCGCTTTGTCGCGCTGCATGATCTGTATAAAGCTGCCCTCTAGTGTAAATCAACAACAAGCAGCAAAACAAAAGGAGCCAATGAGAGCTCGGCTTTGCTTCCGCCATCTACCTCCAAATCTGATCCGAAGCCTCACATGTTTGGCCCCAATCAAAAAAACGATCAGACTCATTAATTATCATCACAGAAAAATTCAAGGGAGTGTAAGGTCAGAGAGATTCAATAAAGTGCTGATTAGTGGAAGAACTTCACAGTAAAAGGCACGAGGAATGATTTATCAGACGCACATGCAGCACCGCCCTCCATAAATCATTTGACCTTTAATACATTTTTGAACATTTTTCCCGAACTGCGAACTGCATTCCTGGCTGAACTGTGGTCAAATGCAACTCAGTACTTTTGCTCTGGAAACATTTTTTTTTTTTTTTTTTTTTTTTAGGGGGAAAAATTTTT
>VUQJ01009937.1:30176-40193 GCA_015108635.1 Andinoacara biseriatus
TCACCCCATCACGAATCACTCTGGTTGACCACAGCCTCTGAGGTCGTCCTCTTACCTGCAGGTCCTCGTTATCTCATAATTTCCATGATTTTTTCCCGCTACTGATGATGTCTGTTCGGTCCGGCTGATTATGAATGCTTATAATGACTCACAGCTCTAATGTGCCTCATTTGGTGCAATGGACAATCATTTTCAAGGTTGAGAAGGTGCATTTCTTCTGAAGGCTCGTTTGTGAGTGACTTTGGATGTGACACTGCATGTACGCCTGCGTGAACATGTGTCTGCATGTTTATGCATGTACATAAATGTCAACATGAGTCTGCACATTGTAACGGGGTCTTTCCCGTTGTTTCACTTCCTAATAAACTGATCCCACCTGAGGTTGAAACTCATCCTCCTTTAAATGTGATTTACTGTTTGTGATTTAATGTCTAAAGTGCATCACTGAATTGTTAGCTCCACAGCTAATTGAGATGCTCGCTGTGTGGGAGTCATTACTCCTTTTTGCCTCAGCTTACACCCCCCTATACTCAACACATTCCATTAATCAATCCTAAACATGCCGTATTCACTGCCCCTTCAGGCTGTCACAGGGAGTGGGGGAATAGGTACAGAAATCCGCTCCTAGCTGACGACTTTATTGGCTTTGGAAAACTTATAATGTTCCTCTGAGGCAAACTAACACCCACAGGGCAAAATTTGCAACTTTGTCTCAGAAAATATGTTTACGATGGCAAGATAATGAGAATAAATCCCCAGAATGTAACGACTCACATATCTTATTTAATTAAAAACAGCACAAACACAACTTATCAAATGTCACAACAGAAAACTTTTATTGTCAAATGCTCATTTTGAACAAAGGAGTGCAGAAGCTGTTTGATGCTTTGAAGTTAATTACCTGGGAAAAACTATTAAATGTGAAATCCTCAGTGGAAGTCATGGGTAGGGGAAAGCAGCCATAACCAACGTGCACATCTGTGAAGGTTCTGCGCTAAATTATTCTGTACATCACGTGATAAAGGAAGCACTGTCAGTTCTAAGATTTTACATATCAGGACATAATGAAGTAATTTCTGGTCCTTAGCAGGTGTAAAATTAGGTAAATACAACTTCAGATGGACAAGAATATATGAAATATTAAACCATGTCATTACTCATTTAGCAAGAAGGATCCCATAGCTTGGAGAACCACTTTTAGCAACTATAATTCGAGGTAAACTGAAGTAATTGTTTTTGGTATGAGTTCAGTCTCTCGTATTATTGTGAGGGAATCTTCGCCCACTCATTGAGGTTTGCGGGCAGCCATTTATGCACAGCTCTCTTAAGGTCCCACCGCAGCATTTCAGCCATGTTGAGGTCTCAACTTTGACTGAACGACTGCAACACCTCGATCTTTGTCTGTTTCAGACATCCAGTTGTAGATTTGCTGGATTGTGGTGATTATTGGGATCATTATTGCGTGACCCAAATTCAGTCGAGCTTTAGTTGTCGCAGTGATGGCCTCATATCTGACTCTAGTATACTTTGGTATACAAAGGAGTTCACGGTTGACTCAATGACTGCAAAGTGCCCAAATCATCAGCCTTCTGCCACCAGGCCTATACCAGGTGGTATGAGGATCTTCTGCTGATTTGCTGTTGTGTTGTTCAGATGCAACTTTGCAAACCTAAACTGTGCTGCCATGTTTGTTTGTTTTTTTAAAGAGGCTTTCTCCTGACAACTCTTCCAGATGAGTCATATCTGTTCAGTCTTTTTTTAATTGTACCGTGCACTACTCTGAACTTAAACACGTGCTAACTGAGGCCCGTAGAGTTCGTATGATTATCAGCACCTGGCTGCTACTTTCCTATGGAAGCGGTTCCTTACTCCAGTAACCACACAGTGTAGCATGAAATGAATGTTTTTACCTCATTTTAAGGCACTCTAGACCAGATTTTTCATATCCTGATACATAAAATCCAGAACTTAATGAGGGTATACTTTATTTTTACCATAACTGTATCTAGAGATTGTGGAGAACCGTGTCCGGGCATCTAGATGGCATCTTTTTTGCTTGGTACAGCAAGTCAATGCCAAAACACATTCGGTACTTATTCTGACCTCATGATTCCACGGTAGCAGCACTAAACTGGCCTACTTGACATTTTTATAATTACATGCCAAAAATCTGACAAAGGAGGCCCCAAACTCTAGTGCAAAGTGTAATCCTCTATTATACTTTCAGACCTGGTCTTCTCACCTGTGTAGCTGTAAAAAAGATGTGATGCAACACAGCGGTAAACATGCCCCCGTCTCTGTGTTGACGGCATCAAAATAGAAACGAGCATCTGCTTTTCCAAAGTCACTTTCTTAGTTTCAACATTTTTAGATTATACAATATTGTGAATAAACATATTGTTTGTAGTGCTCGTGTCCACATTAAATATTATCTAAAATTTATAGTACACAAATCCCATAATAACAGAGTCAGGAGTAAATCTGAGAGCACTGATTTTATTAGGATTAAAAAAAGCAGGAAGTTTTGAAGTTTCCAGAACAAAAAGAGCTGTTGTACATTAAATTTCATAATACATACGTTTAAAACCGTTTTATTGAATCCAGCCGCTCACAGCCGCTCTGTGGCCGACCTTTCAACAGGCTGATTTCGTGGAGAAAGAATCTCATCCCCTTCCTTTCGCTCTTCTCTTGTTTTTGGGGAGGTTAAAGTGAGTCTCAGGTGGCGGGGCACATGCACCAATTACACAGCAGATAGAAGTGTAGCAGGCGAATAAGGACAGTCCCAGGAACAGGAGAAGAAATCAAAAGGCGGGCGGCTACAGAGGAGCCAGATGGAGCAGATAGGGATCATTCCTCTGAGAGCCTGATCTTAGCAGTTATATACATCTGCACAATATCGCCCAAGAGCCGACGTATGATAGGAGAGAATATAAATGTCTTGGCAGGTGGATCTCTAACAAGATTAGAACAGCTGCTTGATTAAAATAACAGACAGTGTAATAAATGATTTTGTCAGATAATTAGAGCAGCACAGCTTCAGTTGTTCATTTTGGGCACGACGGCTAATAACCGATGGACGATACAAGTAACGAGAGTCAGCAAGAATATTTTTAGTTTAGCTCATCCAAACTCCCCCAATTCCCTAAAACCCTCTGAAGGAGGATCTCTAATGCCTGAAAACTAAACTGTGTGCATGGCTCAGGATCTGATGGCCTGCTCCACTGTTAGATCTCATCCCAGATTCACTAACAAGTGGATCTTTGTGTTCGTCCTCTGTCTGTTGTGGTTATGAGGTTCGGCGACTGTAGGAGTAATCTGTGCTGCGGTTGAAGATCCTGCCTTCTGTGGTCATCTCCTCTCTGTTTAGTCACTTCCTGTTTTACTTTGGTAGTTATTTCATGCGTGTTTCAGTCCGGCCCGGCTCTTACTGTGTATTCATGTGTGCCCATATTAGTTATGAGTATCTTCTGTTTTACAGTACCAGCCTGTTCCCAGCAGGGCCATGCCTTATTCCCAGTCTGCTTCCCTGTCTGTCGGCTTTCCTGGACTGGCCTGTTTGGTTCAGCATCTTCTCCCAGTTTTGTTTCTTTCTAACCATATTTGGGGCTAAATCTGAACAACAGAGTGTTTTTCTAATATAAAAATAAATTTAAAAAATCACAAAATATGTACTGTTCAGACTATCACTTTCAAAAGGCCAAATGGCAAACATCCCCGACGGTGGATCAGGCTTTATCACTTGTATCTTATTATTATGTTGATTCCCGGCAGCCTTTGGCTATTCTGTTATTAAAGGGTCATTGAACTGAAAGCAGTCTAATTGAGCTGTCTAAATGATTCCTTATGGACATTTTTAAAGTTTTTTTTTTTTTTGGCTTTGTGTGTCTTTACTGGACGAGCAGAAGGAAGGATAAAGGTCAGCAAAACGCAAAGATTCCAAACCAGATGCAAAGAGGGTCACAACCAAGAATTTTAACATCTTAAATATTATTTAACATAACACTGGCATGCTTGTTTAGTAAATAGTGGCCTATTTTGAGTCAGTTTCATTCCACTCGACAAATATAATTTAATGTCTATAGAACTTACTTTAAACTCCGTTTTGGTCTCAGCCTAGTTGCAACTTTCACTGTTATTTGGAAAAATGAAATCACTCTGCAGTCACACTGTAGAGAAAAATATTTAAAATTCTTGTAAACAAAGGAAACAGATCAAAAAGATTGAATGCAAGGAAACACAGATATGCACAATGTGTTTGGGGGTATTATGGTCTATGGCTGAGAATAATACTGAGAGCATGGATATTATAAGAGATGGAAATAACTATGTAAGTGATGTCACTCACTGGTTATTGAATCTTGTTCTTAAACCTTGAGATGAGAGTTTCCATCATCAACATCATGGTTGTAAAAAAACAAATGTGATGAGGAGGGGCGGGTCTGACTGTAGGCAGTGAGCTCGTTAGCCAGTGAGCTCGTTAGCCAGTGAGCTTGTTAGCCAGTGAGCTCATTAGCCACTGAGCTCGTTAGCCAATGAGCTCGTTGGCCAATGAGCTTGTTAGCCAGTGAGCTCCTTAGCCAATGAGCTCGTTAGCCAATGAGCGTGCAGTTTCACACAACAGATAATCTTTCGTTCTGAAGCATGGTATAACCAAGATTTACAAAACAGATTCAATTTTTATTCAATATGACCTAAGCCGAGTGACCATAAACACATCAGGAAAGTGTTTACAGAAGTCAGGACAGAAAGCTGTTTGCAACCACAGCTAGCGCCATCTGGTGGCCTACATATAGAATGCAGGTTTTTAGGCACTGGCTTCATTTTTTCCAACCTGGGAGCTCCGTCCATGTTTTATACTGACTAAGACTGAGACGAGTTTTAAAACACATTTAACACATTTAAATGCATTTTTTTTTCATTGTCCAGGGCTAATGCTGTGAAGTTGTGTATTTTAACAGAACTCTCTTTTCCTAAAGGCAATGTAAACAGCAAACAAGTAAAAAGTGAAAAAAGAGAAAAAAAGCTCAGTGAAAACAAAGCACAAAGCTCCCAAACAGAAAACAGTCTCATGGCTGATAAATGGCGTTCACTATTGCAGCATCCAGCATGCGGAAGCATTCATGCCAGAGGACAACTTGTGCAAATCTCTGCAGCTTCACTGGGATCTGACAGAAGAACGACATTTAGCCTCTTTCACTCCTTTCTGTTCGTCATAGCAGCAATCTTTCTGGGTTGGACTGAGTAATATTTCTGTACTGATTTTAATACGACACCTGTGTGGATGCGTGGTATCACATGAACGGGCAGGCTTGCGTGAGACTGTTCAAACAGCAATCACTTGGAAAACAATGCAGCGCTTGTAACATGAGACGTCCTCCGTCTCTGACCTGACCTCGTGCATTATATGCTACTAAAAGCAGAGTTGCTAAAATCTTGTGTGAAGCACATAAAATATCACAAGTACGTTAGCTCGTCCGTTCTGTGACGGAATGAAGCCTTGAGCCTGATGAATGTCTGACTGAAAGAATGACGTCATTTGAACTGACTGATGAAGTCCGGAGGCTGCTCATCTCCCTGCTGCACCTCCAGTTTTCAAGATTGATTAGAATGAACTTGTTGGTACAGTGTTTATAAATGTTGCACGACTTCTGAAACATCTTAGCCCACTTAGTTTTGAATGTTGGATGCAAACTTCTATGTTTGTTAATGGATTCAAAATGGTTACATTTAGCAAGCAGTTGTATTACAGATTTCAGATTCAATACAAATTTCAGCCCTTCTGCTAACACTTATTTTGTATTATGAGTTAACTGACTCTGTGTTGTTATATCTATTGTAAGATATTGAAATAGAAAGAATACAAATGCTTTTCTCAGTATTATAATCGCTCCACACTGCTGTTGTCCACAAGCTCCATTGAAGTCACCAGCGTGCAGCACATGAGATATTAACCGATATGGCAGCTGCAGAGGGTCAATAAGCTTTTAGTTATGGTTCACTTAGACCCTGGCACCAGCTTCAGATCTATGACCAAATAACATGGGGGCTCCTCTATCAATCTTACTGCTGGTTGGAACTTGGCTAATTCAATTACACCCTGCCTGCTGCAGATCCCTGTTGGGGAGTAAGAAGCTGATGAAAATAATGAATGCCTCTGCGCCGCTGGAATTGCAAATAGTGGTATTTCTGTTTGAAAGGGGAGTGCTTGGTTTCAGTGTGTGATTGTTTTGGGTGGAAATAGAACGAGATTCAATCAGTCCCAGAGGACATTAGAGCGGGCCTGATGAATATCTGCCTCCTGGCAGTTGGGCTAATCAACTAATGTTGTTTTAGCGAGTGTTTGATAGCGATAACCTGAACAATCAGAGGGAAAGAAACAGGAAGAAAAGCTTGTTTCCAATGTTGAGCTACAATCTTTCCACAAAGCTTTTGTTTTATGGCCACACGTGCACGGACTGTGATGCGTGTTTGCAGCCACTGAAGCAGCTGTGAGTGACAGCTCGCTCGTGCACGAGCACGCACATCTGCACGACAGTGACACGCATGCCACATACAGCATGTAATTCACTGAAGCAAAACACATTTTCAAAGTGTGTGTTTCATTTCTTTGTTTTGCATTCTGGCGCTGTTGCAGCAGGAGTTCTGTACAAACATGCAGACACCGATCAGTGAATCCCTAAACATAAAAATGATGATGTAAAGATTTATTGTAGCTGGGATAAATGGAACATTTAATGATTAAATGCAGAGTGATCTCGGGGAACACTGACGTGCTTCCTTGCCAGCTGAGGTAGAATCTCTGTTCTCAGTTATTAATGATTAAAATGTCTCATTCTCTATGTAAACATGCCATTCACACAAGTAAAAAAGCTACAATACCAAAAACTGCAAATACTGACTGTGAATTTTTGAACTAGAAAAGGTTACAGAATAAAAATCACCAGGTTCTCCCAAAGGAGATCTACTCACTGTTTGGTTGAGTTAACCAGCTCCTTCCCTGATACTGGAAAACCAATAAAAACCTTCATTCCCACACAGATTCTACTTCTGCACCATTCTCTGTGTTTTTTTTATTTCCCTACAGGATTGAACGGGAAGACACTCACGAGTGTTTTGATGTTTTAGGTGCTTATGTGACAGACGCTGCTGTTGATGCTAAAGCAGCAGCAGGAGGCGTGTGGAGGAGGCGACACAGCAGTAAAAAGACGCTGTCAGCACGTTAAATCACAGAGGTCCTGCAGAATGAGGAGCTCAGCGATCCAGAGGTGATGGTTTCACCATGCTTACTGTCAATGAAACGGTTGTGCTTGTGCTGTCAGCTGTGGACAGATTACAGGCACATTCTGAAACTCAGGTGAGGAACCACGATAAAATATTTAGGTTCTTCTATAGATCACTGTTCTAACTGCAAATTAAAAACTGTCTTTGGAATATGGTTTAATCTGCATTTATGATGTGAAATGGATTAACTGCTGCTGCCGAGACCTTCATTCTCTCACGCGTCTCTTCCACCGCGGTAAAAATGAAGTGAATTTTACTTAGCGCTCCCTGTAACGTTTAAGAATTATGTTGGAAAAAAAAAATCATCCGAAGCATTTCCTTGCAAATCCTGTTAGTCTGGATAATCCACTGATCATTCTGTGAACTGTTTATTTTTATTGAAAGCATTACATAAAAACCAAACCGACCCACAGAGGAAGTGGAAAACATGCTGCTCTGTGAGAGCTCCGGTTATCATGTCGCTTAATATTTTTCTTTAGCCTGAAATAACACTGGGGTGATTTATTTCCTGCTAAATCACAGATCTTTGTCTTAAGCTGCTGTTTGAGGTTCGCTTTTAACGCTGTATTCACTTCACTGACAGTTCGGTCGCCCTTTGCCCTCCACGAGCACCAGAATAATGTGTGCGTGGCATTCTGGGCTGAATCCAGCCGGTCTGAATGTGTTTGAGGAATGAAAGCTGAGTCGTTGTTGAAAGAATGACGCTGTCCACGCTGTCCAGCATTCACACGTCCTAAACTGGCTCTGACAGTGCAACATTATTTTGGTCAAGGCGCTTGAAAAGTGATTTAAGTCTTGGTGCTTGTGTCAGTGAGATCTCTGTTCCATCTTAATACTCTCCTGCAGACTTAAAAAAGTCCACCAGCAATGAGGATTTATTTTTATTTTTTTAAACTCTTATTAGACTTTGTGATTTTGGGGTGTTGGACACATCTGTCGATGAAAGTCTTTGGTTCCCGGTCGCACTGTGAAACCTGACTGCCAGACTGGAGCTTTAGAGACCAAAGATCAGATCAGACTGTCAAATACAAACATGGCCTGAATTAATCTGCGGGGTGATCAGGTCAGAAAGTATCCGCAGATGGACGTGTTTAATGCGATCAGCAAACTGGCTGCTTCACATGGCTAATATCCACAGCAGGGTCTTTCACCAGGGACTCAAAACCTTCTTCTCTGTTTCCAGAATATGTGACCGCAGCGTAAATGCATCACAGACAGAAGTACAATTCAAAAAGTCCCTAAAGTAGTATATAAAGTAGTATATAAAGTAGTATATTGTCAGAGTACCTAAACCTGCTTTTGTCCATGTGGAGTCACACCAAATGTTAGAAACACACACTTTGTGTGACAGATATTGTACAGTGGATGATGGCGGTGTCCATAAAGTTTGACCGAGGCTGTGATTGGTTTTCGTTGTTCCCCACAAAAATAATATTCCTGGAATTCCCCACAAAGTTCCCATCATTAGTCCCTAAAAGATGACGTCAGCAAGCTCAGTCCAGCTACAGGAGCTCATGCATGAAGATATCACTTCATCCTGTTTTTGACACGTCTGCTTATGACGTAACTGCGGCTATTAAACACATAGTTTGTGAAGGTGGGACTGTCTGCCCCCACCTCCAGACGAACGCCTTTCATTGCCTCTTCGTAATTACCCCTCAATTTCTGGACACTATCCTGAAAGAAGGACAGGGATGAAGTGTGTCTCAGTGCTTGCTGTGTTACATCCATCACAAAGACGGCGCGTCTCACCTGGAAACAAACAAAGAGGCTGCAGATGGCTTTTACGACAGATAATACGCTGGTTTGTAAGTCACCCTGAATTATAAAGGTGGCTGAGATATTGTGCTGCAGGGGAGTGAAGTGACAGAAGAGTTTGATACTGAAAGGCAGGATAAGAGATGAAGCAAGAGGAGAAAACAGCAAAGCAAGAGGCAGATTTTAAGTGAAAGAACGGCTGTTATTGTGGCGTCAAAGTGATGAGGACTGAAGGAGACACTTGAGTGATGGAAGGATGGATCTGAAGACTGCTGGAAAAGACAGCAGGTGGTTAGCTGGGCAAACGGACACTAATGTGATCAATTTAGTTTCAACTTTGTCTCCAACCAGCTACGATATTAAAACCATCGACAGGTGTGAAGAACACTGCAATGTTCTGCTAGTGTCACAGTACCAAATACGACTGATGCAGGACGCAGCAGGTCACTGGCAGGTTTTACACAGAAGCTTGAATTTTGAGGCTTTTCTGAGAGACTGGGTCAGGGATTCTCCAGGGAGGTCATCTGAGAGAACAGAAGCGGTCTCAGGTTAACAAAAGGAATATTTGGATGCTCTCATTTTGCAGGGTTTATTCCGTACTTTATTCTTTCTCTTGGGTTTCAGGTGGAGGAGAGACGATGGAGGGCAGGTGAGCACAGGTACTCACAATTATGTCAACTTACTAAATAGCGCAGAGAACTAGACTTTGTCTGGAGTGGAGCACGCACAAAATTTTTTTGTACTACGTACAGCGACAATAAAGGGCTATTCTACTCTATTCTATTCTATTCTATGATTGCAGGTAGGAGCGAGTGGTCCAAAAGGCACAAGCAGACCAATCAGAGGGTTTTGTTAGCACACAGGTAAAGTTTCAAAAATAGGTAATACTTTTCAAAACCAAATTATCACTGTGAGGGCAACAATGATCTGGGTGGTGGTGGTGTGGGTGGGGGGGGGGGGGGGGTCAGTTGGTCCTTA
>VUQJ01009943.1:9218-25027 GCA_015108635.1 Andinoacara biseriatus
AATTCTCGCCCCCCCCCCCCCCTAAAAAAAAAATCTTTGTAGCACTTTGTGATGTACACTTCCTGTTTATAACTGTGCTGTGCACTGCAGTCATTTGCCATGTGAACGGTTTCAGAATCACTGATTACTGAGTGGAAGCTGACAAAAAGGTACACACCACCTTCACACAATTTAGATTTATGTGCACCGCTGATATATGCATCTGTGCTTTGAACACCAGCTGGAAGCATGGAAAGGCTGCAGGTTCTGTCCCACTGTGCCAGCTGGTGCACCTGTTCTAAATAAGGTTAATTGGTCAACTGGTCCAGCACAGGTAAAAGCACAGCCGGTTGTGACCACATTGTGTCATTTTTTTTTTTCTTTTGTTGCATGCACACAGTTTACTGAGTTTTACTGAGATTTATTAGATTATTTTAAGTTATCTGGATATCAAACATAAAATAAAACTGCAGTGTAAAGCACAAAAAACTTGACTGATGCTACACTTTAGAGGACCGAAGGTTACATTTTATTAAAAAAGTGAATTTACACAATCTTATGTCTCACATCAGACAGGTTAAGTATGATCAGTATGATCACTACAACACTTTTAATGTCAGCAAGAATTTAACAGGTGAATATTTACTGAAATCAACACTATTGCTTTTAATTTAAGCCCTGAGGTTTAAAAAATCTGGCATATTAGGCTGAAATAGCACTTAAACCACATAAGAATGGCTTAAGTATTACATCATTCAGAAAAGTCTAGCGAATTCCACCTGAGCCACATCTTCCCACCTCTCTACCAAGCTAAATGCAAATATGGCAGCGGCTAACGAAAGTACCTTCATTGCTAAACTCGAAAAGCAGCTTCAGGGAAATTTATTCATTTCAATTCATTATATTTTTATACAATACAGACTTTTCCGTTGCAAGACGCAACTTTAACAGATATCTTATAAACTGATAAAATAAGCACACAGGAACACTGAATTAAAATTACCCAGTGGGCAAATTGCCAAGCAGTTTTTTTTTTACAAGATGGTATATTTCACAACTGCTCATTCGGAGATTTTTATATGCAGACATGCAACTCTTTCTCTCACCCTTTCATGCTCTCTCTCTGTATTCATATAATAACTACAGAGTTTGTCCTTTTAACCTTACCTGGTGGGTAACGCTCAATGACCGGATGGTTGTCCACCTGGAGAGTGGCATTGCCACCGCTGCGTGTGAAGCGCACAACATGGTACTTGCCATCATTTACTATGACAGCGGGTTCGTCAATAGTGATGTCATCTGTCCCCACATTGAAGATGACACCAATCTTTCCTTGATCCTGCAGGTCAAACACAAGAACGAATGCGGCTCATTAAACAAATGACAAAAGTTGTTGGCAACACCCCCCCCCCCAGTGGGTTTGGGGAAAGCCACTGAAACATGTTGAGTAATCACTTAAAAATAAATGAACATCAGGACAAACCCTACTTAGAGGTATTCCCCTGCTTCTAAGGGCCTGGACTTTGAGCCTTTGGGCATTTACCCTGGGGGGCATTGTGCCCCACTTCATACTGCTGTTGGATATCACTATTATGAGAGTATAACAGAGGTTTTGTAGTGGTAGTCATAGATCCTGGTAATAGTAATTAGGGTTACTATTTATTTATGGATTTATTTTACAGCTCTGCAGTTGGTCATGTTATGAATTATAAAATACTTTATAATTTACTCTGTGCATCAAACCTACTATTTTCAATTAAAGTCAAAGCCTTTCTTTCTTTGGTGTTCTATTTTTCTTTTCAGAATCTTTTTCACACTTTTGTCACATTTAAATAAAATAAGTCTGACTCGAGAGACAATAGCTTGACAAGTAGAATCTATCTACTTGACAGGCCAGGAACCTTCTTTCAACAGAAACCCATATCCTTTGTGACATGGGCAGTATGTTTAGTTCTTTCTTTAGGGTTCAGCGCCATTTCCCCTCAGCAGCCAGCTCCACTTTCCTGATGTGGATCACTCTTGACAGAATCCTGCTGTTTCTCTTTTGGTTGACCAACTTCTCACCCTGTCAGCCTCTACCTACTCCTGCCAACCTTCCTGAAAGGTCAAATCTGTTTCCCAAACTAGCCCTTGTTTGGCGCTAATAAGAAACATTGGAAACAAACTCTGTGGGGTCGCTGTGCCTGTCCGGCCTCTGTATGTTCATTGCCTTGCAGTCATTTTAAATGCAAGCCAAGGTCAAAGTGCTAAGGTGGTTATAACAGACATGCACATAAACCCTGCACATAAACCTGCAGGGGCACTTTATGCGGGGATGCTGTAACCTTTTAATGCAATACTGAAGTGTGGGTAGGAGAGTAAAAATCGGAGAAATAGAAAACAATATCATACTTATTTAGCTGCAGTCCAATGATTATGCAAAGTGAAATTATAATATGTAATAACGCACGGACTAACATGTTGTGTGCATAGGTGGCCAGCTATTATCCCACCCTCGTAACATGTATATATCAACTGTTTACAGTCAAGGACAAAAAAAATCTAAAGGTTCTTATTCAAACAACCTGCTGCTGGTTACACCGCATCAAACCTTGAACCGGAGAGGGAGGAGGCGGTAAAGAGTGAAAATGACTGGAGTAGTGTTTTATTTGAATAAAATCTTGCAAACTGCTGGCCTTCCATGCTATGATGCGCACAATATCTACTGGCCTTACAGCCATTATGTAAATATCTTCAACAGTGGGGCTTTCATTGCTATTGGATTCCCTGCCTCTACTGTCAGGACTGAGCTGCACAGCTTATTCCTTGACATGCACCATTTCATATAACTGATTGTTCCCCTTTTCTTCTACTTCCAGTATTGCATTACTGACTCAAAGGCTAAAAATTCAAATACATAGACTTCTTTTCCTGCCTTGACGGTGGCTGCTATTGTGTGATGTAAAACCTGTCTCGGTGCTTTGCTCTTACCCCCTAATCATATGTAAAATCATTCGAGAAACCTTTTGAATTTGAAATAATTATTCATGCTGACACTGCTGGTGTTAAGTACAGAAGTTTCGAGGCTTCTTTGGAAACACTGAAAACCCCGTTCATATATTTTGGACTGTTATCTTTTTGTTTTCTGAAATCATCTGAAAGCCATCATAAACTCAGGAACAGGTGGATGTGCAACTAGATTAGGATGCCTGAACTTAAGTTGGACAGTTAAAGAAACTGAAGTTATGCAGAACATGAAAACTCATTTATGACAAAGGTTTACCCACTCGCAGTTACTCCATATGAGCTTAATTAGAGATAGAGTTTATGCAGTGGGAACTTTGTTAGGAAAGAATTAAGTCACACTGCTGAGAAATCTTTTTAAAACCTTTTAATACATAGTTAATATGAATTCCTTATAATTTTTTTTATTGTAAATATCTGTTACTTTCTTTTTATACTCATCTGTAACCTATATAGAAAGCATCGGAGAGCTTGTCTATAGTTTAATTTTTCTTCCGATGATGCAAACTGATGAGTAGTCATTAGGCAGCTACAGGGTAGTGTGACCTCAGGTCAGATTCAACCCATGTCCTCTGGACAACAATTAAAATCTCCAAGGGCCTGAAGAGCCTGCCTGGGGCTTCTTAAAGCTTCAAAAAGAGCTGTTCCTATTTTGCTTACTCAGTCTCAGCGTGATTGCAAAATTGCCCTGAAGCACCTTGTGACAGCTGGCAAAGCAACACTAATGCACCCCATTTTTAGTAAACAAAAGCTTGGCCATTCTAGTCAACACATTCTCACTCTCAACTTATCACATACTGATGCTTGGTCATGACCCCTTGGCATCACATTTTTACTCACTGCCCTTTAGCATCATTTTTTTCTTTTCATTTGCAGGGTAGAGCATCTGGCAGATGAAACACAAAAACGAAGGCAATGCGGTGCTGAAAACAGCATTTTGTAAGTCCTAAAGCGAGTCAATCCTCGTAAACACCCATGATAAATGTCCAACTTTATATCAGAAATAAAAATATTTGCAGCCTGGTACATTCTGGTCTCTACAGCTAATTTCCTCCTTTATCAGAAACTGAATCGGCTTTATTGGTCAATTATGTGTGCACATACAGGGAACTGGCTCTGGGTTTTTTCATTGCTCTGAACAGAATCGGAAAACAGACAATGCAGACAATAGCAACACGATTCAGACAATGACAACATAAATATAGCATTTTCCCAGATTGATACGTGCAGTGGTGCAGAGTGCAAGATGCTAGAATAATCATGGAATAAATAAGCGATGGATATCTGGTTACTACTGTATACACACTCGTGTGAAAACATGCAGTACACCCCATCATTCAGTGGCTTGTAGAACCATCTTTAACAGCAATAACTTAAATTAACGATTATACACTTTTTTTTAATAACTTTATCTGTCTCTCAAATCATTGTGGAGGAACTGACCCACTCTTCTTTACAGTGTTGCTTCAGTTCATTGAGGTTTATGGGCATTCGTTCACGTGCAGCTCCCTTGAGTCCCACAGCAGTTTTATCCGGTTGAGGTTTGGACTTTGACTGGGCCACTGCAGCGCCTCCATTCTTTTATTTTTCAGTCATTCTGTTGTAAATTTGCTGCTGTGCTTGGGATCACTGTGCTGTTGCATGACCCAATCTAGGCCAAACTTTAGCTGTCAGCCAGATGGTCTCACATTTGACTCTAGAATACTTTGGTATAGAGAGGCGTTCACGGTCGAATTCAGTGACTGTAAGGTGCTCAGGCCCCATGGCTGAAAAACAAGCTAAATCATCACCCTCCACCAGCGTGTTTGACAGCTGGTATGAGGTGTTTGTGTTGATATGCTGTGTTTTCACCAATCATGGCACTGTGCATTACGGCTGAACGACTCCACTTTGGTCTCGTCCTGTGGTTTAGAAACCCAAGCCATGCTGCCATGTTCTTTTTACAGAGAAGAGGCTTTCTCCTGGCAGCCTTTCTAAACAAGCCATGCTTGTTCGGTCTTTTTCTAATTATACTGTCATGAACTATAACCCTGAACATCCTAATTGAGGCCTATAGAATCTAAGATATAGCTCTTGGGTATTTTGCAGTTTCTCTGAGTGTTGAATTTGCTGTGACGTCCAATCCTGAGAAGATTGTGTTAACACACATCCGAATGCTCCAGAATCAGAAAATTACTTGCTTTTACAGAGGCGCTCACACTTACTTATATACAGTTAATCAAGTGCATTTGATAAGCAGCACCTGGCTGCTACTAAACTCTTAATTCCTATGGAAGCAGCAATGGTGTACTTAGTTTTTCACAGGAGTCCTGTGAAAACTCTCTTTTTCACATGGTTGTATACAGTATTATGTCAACTGTATTGATTGTTTTTAAATAACTCATCAATTAAAATTTATATATAAATATATTAATGTTATATATTATTATGGGTGTGGCTGTTTTATCCGACTGATAGAGGCGACTGTAGAGCAGCTTCCAGCTGTCTATTAGTCACTGACATTAACTTCTTGACTGTGTTTGTGGTGTCTTTTTTGAAGCATTCTTAATGCAATTATGTAATAAGCTGTGTGGCTTTCTGTGCAGTTATGTGTACTAACAAACTGGTCAAAAACTGGATTCCAGAATTGAGGTGAAATTACATGTTTCCATTAGTATCACTTAACAACTGTGTCTGTGGGATGCAGTATATACTCTATGGCAGGGCTCTTCAACTCCAGGCCTCGAGAGCCCCTGTCCTGCAGGTTTTAGATGTGTCTCTGCTTCAACACACCTGAGTCAAATAGAGAAGTCATTAGCAGGACTCTGGAGAACTTGTTATTGACTTTTCTATTTGAGTCAGGTGTGTTGGATTAGGGACACATCTAAAACCTGCAGGATAGGCGCTCTCGAGGCCTGGAGTTGAAGAGCCCTGCTCTATGGATACAGCTTGCTAACCAAGCTGTCAGGCATTACCTGGTAACTTACCGCTCTATCCTCTTGGCTGAATTTGGTCATCTCTGGCTCCAAGAACCAAGATGACTACATCCAAAATGCAAAACTAGAGGCTTCAAAACAGCACTTGACACATGGTGAAATTACAGTGAGGTTACAGTAGCTACATTGATCCTATCTATCTTCTATAATAAAAAAAAAAAAAACACAAAAAAACAGTGCATATAAGCGGGTTTGACAGATACTTTACACTAAAGGGATATCCAGGGATATCCAATGTGATGCTAAGGACCACGTGATACGTTGGGAATATGACTAGCCTCTCCCAGTAAGTGGTTTTTAATGCCCATCTAACTGAACAAAAGCTGTTTTGACATCAGCTCTGATGGACCCTTACTTTCCCCCCCCCCACTGGAATTTCATTCCAGCATCTCAATTCTCATCTTACCTGCTACCTACTCTAATTCACTTAAGAGAAAAAAAACTGATTATGGGGATATGTTAAGATACATTTCAAGAATTGACAGTATCTGCAAATGAAATGATGAAATGAAAAGATGAATTAAAAGAATTATAGCACTAACAATTCTTCTATGATGAGACATCACTGCCGCCTGGTATATTTTTAAACAGAGCATAAAGTGGACAGATCATGATTCTTTTAAGAAGACCAGCATATCTGTCTGGCTCGGTTTGTCACCAGCCAAATGTCTGTCTCTGAATTGGCTGGGTTTACTAGACTCTCTACTAGAGACTTCTTAGAGGTGGGTGGGATTCTGCAACAATACTGTTGGGATTTTAGAGACATCATATCTCATAGGAATGATAAAGTGTGTTTTGATCAGGATCAGGTTTGCATTATTTTCTGATGCAAAACACATCAAAAAACTGCTCTATAAATGATAATCTTGTAATAATAACGCTTATAATCTTATAATGTTTCACATATTATCAAAGGCACCGATTCTGTCTAAAATGAGCTCTATATAAAAAAAATGTGTAATTACTACTTTAAAATATATTTTTGCTGTGCAATCTGTGACAACAAAACATTGCATTTCAGGTGAACATTTATGTAATACTGAGTGGTTATATACATATAATTTTTACACATACAAGTCTATTCAAAACAGAATATGGCTGCCAACTTATAACCCAAGTGCTCCATAAAAATAGGAAAATCCACTTAAGAAATGACTGAGGTCCACCCAGACATCATCTGGTAAGTTGATCTGCTCTTGACGCATTGCTTCAACAATTCTAATAGTCCCCATTTTGCACAGTGAATGTTCTGTTTTGTTTTATCTTTTAGTCACTCATTAAAAACATGACCATTTGAAAATAGCATTAGCCGCTCTGATGTGCTCTCAAGTGAATATAGTGATGGTTTGCTGCTTTTGTACAGAATAATTGTTCTTTTAAGCTGGTGTATGTACCATGTTCAAAGTCATATTTTTGAGCAAACCATTTTAATGCAGCAATCTTGTGCAGCTCTGAAATTCCACTGTAATTATTCATCACAGTTGTAGTTTTGAATGAAAAGGGTAACATCTAAAGAAAATCTGAACCATATTAACCTCATATATCATTGTTTCCTTACTGTTTTCAACTCTCCCTTGCGGCCACTGTTATTTAAACCAGCGCGCTGCTTCTTTTTATTACCTAGTTTTCAGTCGTCCTCTTCTATAAAGGGCAAATTACATCGAAGAAACAGAACGTGACAAAATGAAGAATTAACGCTAAATCAGAATATATTAAAACAAATCACAACTTATGTCTCTACAAAACAAGAAGGTGTGAAATTGTTGGGAAACTAAAAAAAAGACAACCTCAACACCACCTGAACTGTTTTGGATTTCCCTCCGTGGAGCAGTAATAAGGTGTCAAACTCAGCAATCTGTCTGTGTGCAAGGACTTGGCAGATGCTAGGAAAAATGTTTTCAGCTCACTTTACACGCAGGCAGCAATCCTTGCACTTACGAGCAACAGTCTATGCCTGGCAAGGTCAGATTCAGACTTTTAAAACTGGAAATGCAATTTAAATGAGACAGTTTAAAAACTGTCCAGCGCAGGATTTTTGGACCAAAACACGTCAAGTAAATGACACGTAGAGCAAAACGCACATTTTTTTTTTTGGTAAATCTTAACACAGCAAGGATATTTCAGGTTTTTAATTGTAAATCAAATACTGTTTTTCGGTATTTTGTAATATATGTACAAGTTATACTAAATCTTTCCAATTAACAGAATATCAATTAAAATTAAACTATGTGTTTGGTTTGGCTGGATGACTGTGAGGCCCCTTTTGAGTTGTTCCTCTTACCCTGCACTCCGAGTTAAGCTTAAGAGACACAGTTAATGTGCTGTGGAAAATAAGGAGAAGAGTGATGACAGAAGTGATTTTTATTTCTAGCCTTTTACGTGCGTCTACGTGTTGTATTTGCACCAGAAAAAAAATTCAATATTAGACCAAATGAGTCAGATAAATCAGATAGGAAGTACCTTTCCACATACTTAACAGCAGGTACTTTAATACAGAGACTGATATATCAATTCACATTCGTTTTCGGATAAAAATGATACGAGTAAAAGAGGCTCAAACCTAAATCACAACTGGCTTCAGATGGGTGAAATAAACCTTTTCATCAGAAGACATTTTTTACGTAAACAATTCAATCTGGTTGCTATCAGGCTGGGTTCTTTCCACACACTCTGGGATCTACTCTGCTTTTTTTTTTTCTGTGCACGCTCACTACAGTAATGTAAATGCCTGGTCATGCACTCAAAAAAATGGCAGCTTCTGAGCTGAAATGGTCCTCTGGAACAGACGGTGGCTGTTTTTAGGGAACTAATCGGCCATGTACCGGAGATTAGATAGTCACTGAATGATGAATGTAGGATGTAGTCATCACTTTCGCATGTATCACACTGTTCCAATTAAGTGCATGTGCATCCACACATGTAAACACCAGACAGAATGGAGCCAGCACTCTGAAAGGTCAGATGTGTGATTTTAGAGGGCATTCTTTTTAGCAGTGTCTGCTAATAAGGTAGCGACTTTAGTTACGAGTTTTGTCCCACGCTTTAACAACAGATGTGATTTTAATTATTACACCACTCACAGACATTTGACAGATCTCCCTTCTGGTTTTCATCACTGCACACCTGTCCTGTGGCTACATACTAAAAAGCCTGATTTCCCTCCAGAAAAGGCACGGTTGCAAGCAGCTGCTGAGGAGCCACTTGACTTGAACAAATAAGACACACACACACGCGTTCTTCACCAGAAAATATCTTGTAGTCTGCTGACGTGCGTGTGCCTCTTCTTCTTGTACTCGTGATTTATTAATTCCTATTTTATTTCAATATTTGGACTCAGATGACACTAATCGGTGAATCATACAAGCTGTGATGCTTCTGTGCCAAGTTAGAATAAGGACAAAGTCTAGTTAAAACTTCATTTAAAAATAGACCGAGAGGTTTAGTTATATCCATTTCATTTAATTAAGATTGGAGCATTAGAACTCTACCAGCAAATATGAGCTCGCTTCCTGTCAGCTCATGCGGCGAGAAATGGTGACATAAGACTTTGTTTGTCACCATAGCTGTCTTTTTCTTCCCCTTTTCATAGCTGTAACTGTTTCTGCACTTTCTATATTTACTTAACTGCTATTGGAAATGGTGGTACAGTATGAGCCTGTGGTTTTTAACCAACAACATGACGGTGCAAGTCACCACCTACTTACTGTTTATTGTTGCGTGCCTACTTAATTCTACTGGCATTATATAGGTTGAAAATACTGCAATCAGCATCTGCGTCGTTTTATGTATCGATACAACAACATGCACTGCGGTAACTCCTGAGGGAAGCTGAAATCTCTTGTTAGCTTTTCCCTTAAAGAACCCGTGTGTTACATGGCTCCCTTGTTGTGGGAAGCTTGTGAGTATTTGAGAAGTAGCTGCAGCAACTCTGAAGCACATGCTGACATCAGAGTGGCTGTAATGTACCAAAAAAAAAAAAGAAAAAAAAAGTGTGTGGATATGCACAGTGCAACAGCAATCCAAATGTTGTGAATCCTTTTGCAGAAAGGGAAGTTCATGTGACGTTATGACAGTCTCTCTCTCTCTCTGCCTCCCTCTCTTCATGCAGAGTTGGTTTAGTTAATGAAGGTTAACAGCTAACGAGGCAGCCTAGAGTAAAGACACAGCAGCATTTTTAACTTTTAAAGAACTTTAAACAAGTCTAAATCAAACTCAAGGTCTAGGATCTCAGTCAAATTACAGAGAACCTGGTAAACTAATTGAAACTGGTCATCTTCACAGAGCTGAAAAACAAAAAACTCAAATGTTGCATTTCAGTGGAGTGAAGTTCACATCATCGTTTCAATACGTGTTGTTTGGGCATTCAAATTGTTGCTGTTGAATCTGGGGGAAGCTCTCGTTGGCAGAGGGAGTGGACTAATTTGAACAGTTCTGGTAAGCTGCACACCTCACATAGCCCTGATTTTCATCCATCCATATTCTTCTGCTTATCCAACCATTCACACTCTTATTCACACCTACAGTTAACTTAGAATTATTAGTTAACCTAACCCAATGCATGTATTTGGACTGTGGGAGGAGCACCCAGGACCTGCATAACGTGCTGGAGCCCAGATTTCCATGACATATACAGGATGTTGTCCTTTTTGACACTTAAACCAATCACAGTGCTTCTTTATATCGTCATTTACAGAGTATGACATTAACTAGAACAATATGAACGACCGTAAATGTTATTAAAGATAATTCATACTACACAGAATGCTTGCTTTCATATACTCACAACGCAATTTTAAGCTCATGAATACAGGATGCAGTTGGCGTGAGCAGACTCGCTCGTAGAAAGAAATAACGTGAATAGCAAAAATATCTTAAAATCTCTGGGTAATCATTTTTACATTTACTGTCTAAGTACCTCCACATTTTTAAAAATGTAATATTTAGAAACCAGAAAAGGAATGATCACACGTATTCATAGCATAGCCGCAGGTCGTATGTATGAAATATTTAAATTCTAATCTTCTTTAAGTGTTTTTTTTTTTTTTTACCCATCAAAGCAGTGTGATACCATACCGCTCCTCCTTTTTTTGTGACAAAGCCACAGAGATTCACATTCTTACTATGTGCAGCTGAAGATAGTCTCCAAGCCCATGGGTGCTCTCCACTCGCACCAAGATGGCATCCTTCTGCTGAGTGCTGAAGCCCACGGCTAAGCGGTCAGCTCGGGTGCTCGGGCGCTCATTGGGGGCCCAGGTGAATGTGATGAGAGCCCCGCCTTTCCCGAAGATATATGTGGTGCCAGCTGGGAACAGAGACGATAAGAGAAAGATGAGAGGACAGACAGCATCCAGGGACATTGATGAAGTAGGTTTTTGAGCCGTGAATAGGAAGCATTTATAGTATAGTTAGTATTGCCTTATCAGGTGGCTTCACTTAGCATAGACCCTTTTAACTATTTTAACATCATTTGTTAGTCTTTTTTTTTTTTTGAAGTGCCAGCCCTCATTATAAATAGATGAGATTCCATGCCTCTCTCCTTGCACACAAGCTACCTTTCATTTTTCAAAATCATGCCATAGGCAGAGAAAAACTTCAACCAACCAAAGATGGGAGATTTATTAAAGAAGCCCGCTCATGAATCTCCATTAAATAGCCTAAACTACTCAGTATGATAAAGCTGTACATTCACAGATGTAAACTTATCATGCGCCATGGAAATCCAGAAATTAACGGCATCTTTTGCCCCTCTACCTTCACGGTTTTTGACAGATATTGATGATATTTTGCACAATTTTAATTTAGATTTTTTTTTGTCATTCAGCCAACCATTTAATAAGGACAAAGTGTATCTTAAACACACAATACTAATATAAAATAGCTGCTCGTGCAGTATCTAGCAGGTGCATGGGAAAGAAATATATCTGCTTGAACCTTTACTGTGTAAGTCATTCCTCTGCACTCAGGACAATTTCTGTCTCCTTGAGATAAATGAGGTGCATTCGTGTTGATTTCTCATTTGCAAGTCTTGCTTAAATTGCAGAATCCATATGCTGATCAGCTGGTAAATAAGACATCTCTTGTGACATGATATATTCCTAAATTCTAAGAAACTGCATAATGGCATTTCAACA
Organism: Andinoacara biseriatus; assembly: GCA_015108635.1. Taxonomy (NCBI): domain Eukaryota; kingdom Metazoa; phylum Chordata; class Actinopteri; order Cichliformes; family Cichlidae; genus Andinoacara; species Andinoacara biseriatus. The sequence continues at coordinate 21,307 of VUQJ01009943.1, forward strand.
TTAATTCGGTAAATTCTTCAATTTTTGCGAGGACATCAAAACCAGAGCTTTAAGCCGCATTATACAAGCCATACAAGTTTAACTGTGGGAAATCTAAGCTAGTGCAAAGTGCTGTCTGCAGGTTACACAGTTATACAACGACAGACGATAGTGTAGTCACTGTAATACATTGTGCAGCAGAAATACGAATTGCTTTAGGTTGTACAGCACAAACTCATGTTGGACTGTTTTAACAACTGAAAGCTAAGAGCCGCTTCCTTGGCCGGTACTTTTCAATGCCTGATTCTCTCAAAGATTTTGGTATTGAAGCTCACAGAAACACTTGAGACAAAATTTTAGCCTCAATGTCAACCTTCTACAAAGACTCTACTCTTCAGCGTAATGGGCACTCACTATACAGGTTTCCTATTGACAGGATCAAACTGCTGGTTGGATGCTTTCGTAACATTAAACGCTTAATCCAAATGCTCAAAAACACCCTGTACCGGCTTTGAATTTAAATTAAAAGGGCAGGTTCTCTGACAGCAATTATTTTAAAACAAAATTATTTCTTACTGAGGTAATCTTAATTAATGTCAGGGATTTGCAGTCGAATATGAGTCAGTAACATTAGTCACATCAAAGAGCGGGTTTATTGGCTTCTTCCTTTCAGTTAATGTTATTCACAGCTGGCCTCTTAGTCTCCTCTTCCCAAATTACTTTTGAGAAGACTGAAAAGGTTTGTATGTCCTTGTAGATTCTCCTCTTCTTAGATTACTTTTCTTTGCAGTATTTTGCATCGGGACGTTGTTGCTTTGCACAGCGATGTGTAATGGGTTTCTAGATTCAGTTTCAAACCACTACCTTGCTTACTATGCCTGTGTCTTAAAGAAAATGTAGGTTATGAATCACGGATGTAACAACTGTGTGATGAGCCTCGAGGCAGATATTTTTTTGGGTCCTTACCGCCACGCTATACCAGAACCAACGCACAATCTCATATCCTCTCTATCCTCTCTAGCTGTGTGTGTGTGTGTGTGTATGCAAAAAATAATATCATATAGCAATAATCAATAATATCAGTACGAACATTTCAGCTTCTCATCGGCACCCTGGACACAAACCATCAAGGGAACAGACACATTTATTTAAGCTTATGCTATAAATTCACACCACAAAACAAATTCAGCCTTGCTAAAGTAACATAAAGGCAGATCCTCACAGACTGACTGCACGAGCTTACCGTACCAAACAAGCGCACTCGTAATCGTCTCCCATGGACCAACTCTAGATATATTACACACATATATTACATTAAGAATGCATATTTTCAACATATAAATGGTAGCAATGTTTCAGTCCTCTAAAAACACAAACTACTCACCCACCAGAACTTCATCTATCGGGCTCTGCGGTCAATAAAAGTCACTGACAGCACTGCTCAAACCCAGACTCCTGGAGGTCTACCCATCCTGTTCTCTTCTCTCCTTCCTCTTTTGGGCATACATTTTTTTGTTGTTGTTGCTTTGGCTTAATTTAAAACACTGCTACATCAACAAATTCCTCTATAAGACACTGAAAAATAAATTGCTGCACAGCATTGTCCACAAGTGACAGAGCGAAGAGCCAGTAAATTATGCGTCCCTGCCATCAGAAATTGGGCCCCAGGGCATCGTCCCGGCTGCCCTGCTGGACGCTACGCCTTTGTTATGAAGACAACACAGCATTATGATAAATTCCATCAGCCCTACAACGTATACTACAGCACTTGTATAGATGGTGTACTTGCATATAAGGAGTTCCGAACTAGCACTTCACCACCAACTCAACAAAAATCAAACACTGGTGGTATTTGTTGGAGGGCCATAATGCTGCAGTTGATTATATCACACAAGCCTTCATGATTCCTGGCTCTGTTTACTCTTGTGAAAACAAACAAAGAGCAGCCAAGCCACGGTGTGGTCAGTCCACATGTTCTGAGACCCCATTTCATATCAGGTCTCTTTTCAAATTTCACTGTGCAATAGATCCCAGGGTACCTCTTTAAATGAATAGTCAAGAGACTTAATCCTCATGAACTTCTTGCACCGAGTCTAAATACCAGTCTTGGTAGACCGCTGCATCACATTTAATAGTGGGATGAGTAAAAATGTCACTAGAATGTCATCAGGAAAATCTGGGTGATTTTGATTTTAGACAAATAACGTCAAAAACAAAATGTCCAGCTATGAAAAAAGGTCATATTTTAACAAAGTGACAGCTTTCATTCTTGTCAATATGACAAAGTCATATTTAATCATCGGATAGGTAAAAATGTAAAAATTGAATATGTGCTCTTATATTAAAAATGAGTTTTAGAGAATGCCTTTATGTTAAACTACGGCTTCGTTAAGAAGTTCGAAAATGATATCTGCCTATTTTTATATACTAAGCTAAACATCCATATGCAGGCTAATGTACACAGCAGAGTTATTGTTCACTGTGGTTACTCATCCCATCCATACTGTGTGCAGCAAAACCTAAATGGATATTAATGCAAGTGATGGTGAACAACACTGACATATCTGCTGTGGGAAAGTTCAGACGCAGCTACTAATTGACTCCAGCAGACTGAATTAGTCAAGTGGATATCTTCCAAGGCTACGGGGCTTTTAACTACCAGTGTTTGCTCGCCGAGCTGCAGTGGATGAATAGTAACAAAATAATAGGGAGTTGGAACAAAGAAGACTTACTGGTAGAAACCCTCCTGATTCAGCTAAGTCCTGAGCGTGAAGCCTTGTATTAATGCTATCATTATTAGAGATTGGTATCCGGAGTGATTTGGTATATTTTAATAGATTCGTCGAGGCTAAAATCCAGCAGGCCAAAATCCAATCCTGTCTTTACTGTACTAAATTATGTGTGAATAACTTTCCGAATAACTAAGCTAAAGCTCATTAACCAAATGTTCTTGGAGTACCTCACTTGATACTGGGTGACTACATATTGATTATGGACCTTCAAGTGCATTTATGAGACTGGGAAAACTCAATTATGTTTGCTGGAAGAAGGGATTTCTGTTTTGGTGGGATAAATAAAAGCAACCAAAACTCTGAGTCTCTTTCAAGTCCTGTCAGTAATGATTTGCCTTGTCAAGGAAATGTCTCACTACTGGTTACTGAGCATATAAATTTAGCTTGCTGTTGTGATAATATGGGCAGAGACAGAGAGGGTGGAAAGGTGAATAAAGGTAGCAAGCACTCCTTGCATGTGCATCATGAAATATAGAATATTAATACACCTGCACAGAAACACCTGTCTATAGATAGCAGTAACTCCTGAATTAGTCATAACATTAAAGCATTTCAATACACCTTTCTGCCTTGCTGTTCTGTCTCCTCTTATCTCCTCTTTTCTGTGGTTGAGCTGCATCAACGAAAGCACACATAAAATCAAAATTATGACTATAAACATCACAATTTGTTGCTTTGAAACAACTCGCTGCTCCCTCTCTCTGCTGACTGCCTCATGGGAGTTCTCTGCTCTTGTCTCGTGGCTGTACATTGCGTCTGTGCTTTAATAACAAGGCATCCTTAGAGATTCTCAACTGCAAACTGTGCGCTGCATATCACATCGTTATTAGTTTGCAACTGTGGCAATTAACTATATTTTACACAGGCACTGCAATACTCCTGCTGTCTACTATGTATATATATATATATATATATATATATATATATATATATATAAATAAAGAGAATGA
>VUQJ01009943.1:25047-36771 GCA_015108635.1 Andinoacara biseriatus
TATATATATATATATATATATATGAATGAAGAGATGGAGTAGTAGCATATTCACTGTGCAAAATAAAATTTGGGATATTAAAGATAAAATATGTAAGATAATGACCTAAATGCAGCTTCAAACATTAAGAAAATAAATTAATCATAATCATAATAAATAACTGATCAGCACAGTGTTAAGAATTAATAGCCATGAATTCATGTCAAATGCATGGATCATCTGATATCTACCAAAGTTACATGCTAACCAGCTACTGCAAGCCCATACCCTTATGTAACCCCAAGAACAGATAGTGAGTCAATGAAGCATCCAGTCTGCCCTCAGTCCATCATGAGAGCAGGAAGATTTAGTGCTGCCCAAAGCTCGTATTTTTCTTTATACCATCTGAGATTCTGATCTCTTGTCAATCATGTTGAAGGGCAGGAAGTCAATGATTGAAACAGTAAACACAGTGATGGCAACGGGACACAACGGCCCTGGCAAGCGACCACTAGAAAGTGGGATTAACATGAAAGGCAGCTGGCTAGGTTTTGTTTATACCCTAGCACCTCTCGGCACACTTATGCCTCCCCGCACGCTGCTTAACACATCCCCTCCCGCCCAGCATCAAGCAATACTGAGGAGTGAAGATCTGGTTCCTGCAGCAAGCGTAAATTATGTAGTTTCTCCAGCAGATCACATGCAAGTTGGTTAGATGATGATTTCTACGCTGTTAAAGTGTCTGTAGACTTGATCACCAGTTGCTCTGTTTGCGACAGAAAATGACACTACAAATGCCGCGGAAGTCACTTTGACCAGCAGTGGCACAGAAGTCATTTCTTTCATTTTTCTAATTGTAAGAAAAATTTAACAAAACAAGAATATTTTTTTATAAGTTTTTTAGATTCATTACATATTGTAAAGGTAAAACATTTTTTAGAAACCACTAATAAGAGAAAGAGAAAGAACATTATGGAAAAATGTAAATTTTTGGATGTGTAAACTAAAGAAGGTTAAAAAAATCCAGCGCAATGACTCTGAAGCTGATTAAACCTCTCATTGCCTATATTGTGAAACTGACCACCAATTTGGCTACAATGGAATCAGAAGCACATTTTACTACATTAATTACTGTAAAAATAAAACAGTTTATCATCTCATCCACACCTGCCTCCTCTTCATCAGACCTGCAGCCTTGCTCTCATCCATCATCTGCACGGCTCTGGCCTAGTTTGATGTCCTGCTCAGCTCTGCTTCTCAAGCCTAAAACCATCCGATTTGACCGTTCTGCTCTGGATTTCACTCTTTATTTGCTCGGATTAGTTCTCCACACTCTGGGCTCTCTGCTCACTTCAGCTATGCTTCCCCTGCTGCTCTGCACAGCCAGAAACCTGCCTGGTTTTACACACATTTAGACCTGACTTGTTCAGCCCTGCAATAATTATTCATCTTTTATCTAGCTATAAACTCCAATATATTTATCTATCAATCATATGTAGCTAGCTCAGGCTTATGTTGTAGCAGCTTTCAAATCAAAATGTGTGCAAACAATATGTTTTAACAGGGAACCAGGTGAATGTTTAGCGCAGCATTTACCATTGATTTCTTCGGGGATCAAAATGACTCAGTCAGCAGTTGTAGGTAGAAGTGTTTGTAATTTTTATTTTTTTCAATCCCACACACCCTAAAATTCATTATAATAATTAATAAACCCATTCTAGGAAAAGTCATGAAATATGAGATGATGGGGTTACCTCTTCTAGAGTTAGGCATGCTACGTACTGCACCTTTAAAACCTCTCAGTTTATTACAGTCCCATTAGTCTATAATGATATCCCAGGAATAATTTGACTCTTTAAATTATGTAAATGAAGCACCTGAATTTCTACAAAGAAAGCGTGAGTGATTGTCGTGTCTTAATGGATCTTTACACGGCAAATGTAACAGTATGGATTGCTTGTTTGTGCCAAGATGCATGCTACCCACTCAAACATCCTGTTCTTTTCATTTGAGCTCTCAGCCAGCTGAATACGCGAGAGACGAGGCAACATGCTCATAGGACTTGCAAAATACGCTGAGATGCTGGCAATAATTTTCATCACATGTATCAGTTAAGATGTGAAAAGGTTTGAAAACGCCCCCTGAGCTTGCTGTCGTAAAGAATTCCTGTGGCCAGAGGGAGTGAATATTTGCTGTCATAATGAATCATACAAAAGCAACTAATATCAGCAACATTACTGACACAAAGCAGTGGAATAAGCTGTAAATTACTCATCCTCTCATAGCCATTTAAATCATTTTTGGTGATTATGATCAGGATTTTCACATTTAAGTGCACCCAGGGCTGCATAATGTCAATACACAGTTCTGAATGGCCTGCCAGCCTCCAGCAGGGCAGAAATGTCCAAGTGTAATACAGTATACAGTACAGTATGCTGTGGAGGCATCAGGCAGACAGTTTGCGAAGGGCAACAAGGGCACTTTGCTGGGAAAACAAAGCTGTTCAATTAAGAAAATAAACTCACATAAATCTTTCATCTGTGAGCGATTTGCTGAAATGGAGGGTTATGGAGAAATATCAAGTTCGAATTTATCGTTTGACTTATGGCATCTGAGGCACACTTCTTCCACGGTCTATTAAATGCAGCTCACTGAAACGATGAAAATGAATAGTGCAGCCTAAAGCCTGACAGAGAGGACATATGGCTTCCAAGTAAAAATATGGCGTTCACGTTGGAAAGTGGCATCATATACTTAGCACAGTGAACACAGACGTTAGAAGTCGAATCAATCAAATCAATTAAATCTGATCAACCAAAAGCCAGACTGAAAACGTTATGAATCTTAAATAACCACACGTTCAGCTGGTACACGCAGACTTCAGCTGTATTATGCTTGAACTGCAGTTTCTGCTCCTATCAGCAAGATGTATCCATGCTGTCACTTCTTAAATTGAATGTCTGCAGCTCAGAGCACCTCGAACAAACCCGTCTTATACGCGAGCGTTAAGGTTTCTTCCCCGGCTCAGATTTCAGGTGATGTGTGTCGTGTTGAAACTGTTTTGACAGTGACTCGAGTGCAAGACATTTCCCATCAATGCACCACAATAGCTCTTATGACCATGTCAGTGATAACGACCCCAGCCTTCTCATACTTTGGCTTTGCGACCTTCACTTTTTTACAGTTCAGATTTGTGTAAAAAAAAAAAAAATGTCAGCTGTGACTGTTTGATCATGAGTCAGGTGTATTTTAAACATTTGTTGGATTTAAAACTCATTTTCATCAAATCTAAAACATTTTTAACATTTCTTATGGTTTGTATTTTCCAGCAATAACCACTGAGGGTGCTTAACCCTGCCACGGGGGGCCACAAGCCAGTCTACTCCTAATGCCGGTCCCGAGTAAATGGGGAGGGTTTCGTCAGGAAGGACATCTGGTGTAAAATCTTTTCTCAATCAAATATGCTCCATGAGGAATGAGATTTCCATACCGGATCAGATGAGGCCCGGGTTAACAACAACCAGCGCCGCTGCTGGCGCCAGCAGGGTGCCAGTGGAAACTGTGTTACTGTTTGCCAAAGACGAGGGGAAAGGGGTGAGGGGGTTGGTGGCGGCAAGAGAAAAAAAAGTAGACAAAGGATATTGAAGATGGAACTGCCAGGGAGGGGGGAAAAAAGAGGACAGAGACAATTCATGGATGTAGGAAAGGAGGACATGTGTGACAGAAAAGGATGCTAGGGCTAGGATGAGATGGAGGCAGATGAGATGGAGGCAGATGATCTGCTGCGGCGAACCCTAAAGGGAGCAGTCAAAAGAAGACAAGAAAGCAGCAGAAGAAGAAGCCATTCAGTGTGCTTCTAGTTTAATATATGCAGTATATAGTAGCTCTGATTGCTACTGGTGGAGTGCCCTATTCCCACTATAGATTCAAATTGTCAAAGAACTCACAGAGAATAACGAAGCAAGTAAAGCAGCATTATTTTATCTCACTGAGATCAGCTTAATAGTTACAGTTCACTTTACTCTCTTCAGGCCACATCAGAGCTATATTAAAGGGAGACCTCATCACTTTCACACATCAAAGTGTGTTTGCTGGTCTTGGGGAGTTGCATAAAGGCTTGAGTGGCTCCAGAGGGAGCTGCATTAAATCTGATAAATGTCGGTTAGAACTGAAGACTACAAGTTGGAAATGAATAAAAATCTGGTGGTGTGGACATATAGTCAGCTTAGTAGACCTCTACGGCCGGCTGCTCATCTTTTCTTAAAGCCCGATTCTTGGCACACGCATTGGACCGAACCATAAAGTTCCATCGTGGGTAATATAGATAGTCGGCTTTGGCAAGAAAGAAGAAAGCGCTGCATGCAAAAAGGGATCGACTTTGATCCTGTACTTAACTGTCTATGATGTGCTTGACAATATAATGATATGTTTTCATCTGGCTGTGTTAAAATAGTGGCGCACACATGCTACTGCTAATGCAAACTGAACATTTCCTCTTGCTGCTGCTTCAGATTAAAAGCATTCGACTGGCAAAACACAGAGCAGGCTTTTAATGATTTATCAATAATGCGCCTGCAAAGCAAAACAATAGGAGTTTGTTCTACTAGGCTATAAACCGATATAGCTGTTGCTCGTCTGCTGCATTTCTGCCAAAGGAGTGTTTGCTGTAGTGTAAAATCTCCCTTGCTGTGATCACACTAAGAACAGGTGTCACCCTTACAATGCTGATATTACTGAAAGCTTTAATATTATTTTATTCAATGACAAATGTGATTTTTGCGATCCCAAAATGCGCAATGCAATGGTCTAGTAAGTACCTGTAATCTAACAGTTATATGGCCTATGGGGAAAAAAAAAGGATGCATGACACAATTGCGCACCCTTGGCAAACCACATTATACCAAAGAATTACTTTTATTGAGAACTTGGAAGACTACAAGACTTTCAAATACTCGCTTTCCTAGAAACCTTTTGTCACCAGCTGCATTCATTCATTCTTGTGTTTTAAACTATTTCTCCTTGAGCACCTTGAAGCGTTTATATTTTTTAACACATTTTTTTTCCGTTGGTCCATTTTCTTTTATATTGAAAGAAGCTGAAATGTCCATTATGTACCAAGACCTAACATTGACCAAAAACTGTGACCGTGTGTGTGTGTGTATATATATATATATATATATATATATGAACTCCAAGTGCAATGTTAAACAGGAATCCATCTGCAGTAGATTTAATAAATTTAATAAAATTAAATCACTGTTTATCTTGATCTTGCGTCTGTCACGCAAGCAGAGGTTTCTGATGCAATATAATGGTACAGCAGGCCAACCTGTAATGTGCTCTCTGACGTGCTAAAAAACATCACGCCCTGTGAATGTGACCCTTCTTTTTATCGACTGCCATAAATGCATGCCCAATGTATTAACTTCATTGCGCCTCAACAGGAGCCTGGCTAATACTCACTGAAATGTTGCATATAGGCAGGATTACAAGACAATGCTTTTTTTTTTTTTTACCATCCCCCATATAGGCTTACATCTGCAACTAATGCAGAAGGCTGTGCTGCTAAATGGATTGCTAAAAATGTGTACCAATTAGGCAGCATAAATGCAACCTATGTGTGGCGTGATGTTTAGTTGCTGGCTATGTTGCCAAGAATGCAGCACTTGCACTTCTTTTGTGTCTGTTTTTTTTTTTCTTTTGAACCACTTTTTCAGTCTCCTGTTCCTCCTGTTCTGCTTTGCTGCAGATCTAGAGCAGGCCTCTCAATTCTGCTTTTACACTCCCTGCTTTTGGCACATCCGCCATCAGCCACCCCCAAAATGACCCATGCAATCAAAATAAATGGAACAGCAATGGTGGTGATTGTTGTATCTTCATTTACAAAATTATCAAACAAAATCTGAACATGCATGCATCAGCTGTGAGAGAACCTCTGTTGTCTAAGTTTATTTTTATTGGCTGTGTGCGTGTGTGTGCAAGTGCATGATTGTGCATGTGTATTCAAGCTTGCCTCACTATGATCCTTGAAGGTAATGCAATATGTGACCTGGAGAAAACTGAGCCCTCTTCAACAAACCTTCTGATGTCCCTTTGTTTTCCCTTTCTGCTGCTCTCAAAAACAAAACAAAAAAAGCCGTGCTACATGAACGCATTGATCCAAGGACGCCGTGCTTTCTGTTTTATTCAATCTTTAAATTTTGAATTGCGCCCAAAGGTATCATCATTGAAAGGAGCTCCCTAAACCATTTCCTCCACTTGAGACATCTCTCTGGAAGCATTAGCTGCTCTTTGCCTTGCCACAGCCAGACAGTTCTTGCACTAACATGGAGGCCCTGGAGAACTAAGTGCAGCATATTTTTACTGAGTGTGTTGAACATGCGGGTGTGTTGAGAGTATGATGGGGGGTCAGCTGGTGCAATCTTTCTTGCATTCCAGTTGAGAGCATATAAGGTCTTTGACACTGGGGGTCATGGCTAGCTCTCTTGTGGCCTAGTGGTTAGACAGTGAGTTCAGCAAATCCCAGCATAAAACCCGATTTGAAACATTGTATTTAAGGACATTTCCAAAACTAGTTGAGAGTGATGGAATATGAGCTATGGACAAATGGAAGATAGCAAGAATGTTACATAATATGCTTCAAGTTAGGATTTGGCTTCCCCTGGTGTAAGAAAAGCATCAGTTAACATGGCGTTAACATTCTTAAAAAGGCCCTGTTCAATAGCTAATGGACTCACGTAGGGCATTTTGTTTAACAAGTGGAAATATTTTATTTAGAAACATACCAGAAATGGCTGCTAAACTGCATAAACCAAACCGAAAGAATGAAAAGATGAAAAATCTATGTAGAATTATGAATTTATCATTTTTGGTGTAAATGCATTTTGAGTCTCAATGCTTTTTCATTATGTTACATGGAGTGAAGGTGAAGGCCAAAAGGAAAAAAGAAACAGCTCTCAAAGACCAACTGAGCCAGTGTCTTGCACTTGTTAGAGGAAGAATGAATGATTTTGTGGGTGGATTAAGGTGAATACTTTAAAGGTGCATCACTGATTACATGAATTTGCGCTGGCTTTAATGCAAAAAAAGGATTAATGGCTGTTTTTCTAATTAAGAGTCCGCAAAACCCACAAAGATCAAACTTACACTGATGTGAAAGAGAGAAAATCAGCAAATTTCGCAACTGGAATGTTTGGTATTTTTGCTAAAAATGATTTTAAAACCAATTCAATAAACACATATTTTTGTCGTGGTTGTGGGCAGCTGTGGCTCAGAAGGTTAGGTGAATGTGAGTGTGGCTTTTGGCATGCCACTCGATCTGCCATACTGTTAGAAAATAATTATCTGTTAATAGAGTAAAACAGAAAGGAATAAAAACCTTTACAACCTCATGCCTTAATACTTATTCAACGATTAATGCCTGATTTGTCTGTTTTTCTTTTTCATGCTATCCTGTCACCTGCTTGTTACAGACATACAGTGTGCATGACATGCTAAGAACATTAACCCGTTTAATGTAACAATAAATGCAATAATGTGTGTTTGGATGATGGATGTAAGGCATTGCAGCAGGGTAGGTGGCCCATAAATAGAAAATAGCCCAGGGGCGTCCAGAAGTCTTTGGCCAGCCTTGACACACATGATCACGCACATGCACACGCTCAGGCTCAGGCTCATACACACAAACACACATTCGTGTTATATCAAAGCAAACAAGAAACAAAAACAAACTATGGTTTATGGGTTCAATAAAGGAGTTTGTGACTGATAATGAATTCTGTGGTCATTATGCTTTTTTAAAGGCTTAGGACACTCTGATAGTTGTTACTACAATAAACAATGCACCAATAAATGCTACTCAAAATCCAGATATGCATTCTACATATTGCATTATAGTATTGCAGACATGACTTGTAAATCACAAGTGCTGTCTGCATCATTTATGTTGCACTAAATTGAATTTCTTGCTCTGAAGCACATCCTTCATAATACCCACAGTACAAAATGTATAATAGAGGTAATTGAAAATTTATCAGCGACTTCTTAGAAGTGTTTTTTTTTTTTTTTTTATAAGCTTGTTTGATCACAGGCTGTGCTGTCCTTGCAAAAGCCTGGTCGAGAATGATATGGCCATAATAGCACAGATGTAATTCATCACATTTTTAGCCCTTTTGCAACGACAAAACTGCTGCTGTGAAAAAGACACTGCAAATCTATCGGGTCTCTTTATATAGGACATAAAAGCAAGTCCTAGGACAGAAATTTCAAAGTAAGATATAAAAGGGAGCAATGACTCTGGTGTCAGTGCTTTGAGGGAGCCTGTTTAAGGAGCGTAACCAATTTGATGCAGATTGTTGAAGATAGGTCAATACTTTATATCCCTCCACAAAGCCCCTGTTATATTGTAGGTTTAAAAAAAAAGCCAACACAGAAGATTATCAAGACAGATTTGAAATGAAATCCAGCTTATTCTCTTCAATTTAAAGCATTCCTCACTCTAACTACGTTTACACAGTGTAATCACTGTACAGCTGTCGTGCCATGATATTGTACTAATTACAGTACACTGTATCAATCACCTTTGCCACAAGGGAAAATTCATAACAATGAGGGCATTATGCTACTCAAAAACAAACAGGAACATCACAGAGAAAGATAAGGAGATTTGCAACGATGATTCATCGTGCTGTTGATCCGTATTTGTAATGTACCAAACACAGTTCCACAGATGCAGTAGCATCTTGAACAGCAGCACGGGGAGAGGGCAAACACTACTGATACCGATGGACAGATAAAGATAGTTAATGACGCACAGAGGTTTGCAGCACATCCATAGCTGGTGAAAGAGCCATCGTCCTACTGTGTGTCACAGAAAAGCCACCAAAGAAAAAAAAAAAGCAACAACAGAAACCTTTTTGCTTCTAAAATGGCAACGCTACCAATACTGTCAGATAGCAGTGACATTTTATGTGATATCTAGTTCTTATTATTCCTGACCCTTGACACTCTTATCTGAGTAAAGTGATGCTTCAGTGATGCAGCAAAGTGCAAATCTTGGAGGGAAATGTCTTACCATGGCCCCCTCTGGTAAGAAAAGGCATCCTGTTGATAGCAATAGGAACTGTACCATGCTTATTATGGAAGTGGTGGACATGGTGAGTGGTACTGAGACTTGAAGACACACGTGCTGTTCCAGTCTGGATGGGGAGTATAGTAAGCAAGGTGAACCAGAAGGCAAGTCTTGAACAATAACTTAGGCCCATGCCGAGGTTAAACTGTGACCAGCTGCTCCGCTGTCCAAGCACAGAGGTGGCTACAAAGAGTCTACCCATGTATATTAGATCCACATGGGCCCAGGACAGAAAACTTGGCCAGGCTTTGGCCTCTGACAGTCCAACTTGAAGACAACAGGGCATCTCACTAACAATCTGGGCCCATTTCTTTCATACTCCCTTCGGTTGATTTGGAAGTTCTAGATTATGGAAAAGTATCCTCCAGATTTGTGAAAAATATCTAAAATGGATATAAAAAAAGGAGTCAAAATCCAGTTGCGTTTGTGGAAGAAACCATAGAGCAACTAACCTATCTAGTCTCACTTAACATAGTGCCATGCCAAGAAGTCTACTGCACAGAAAAGCTAGTTTTATAATCTTACTAAAAACCATCCTGAAGCACATTCTTCCAAAAGTGAGCCAGGTGCATCCAAAATGCAGAGAAGATACACATCCAAATAAAGAATGGAGACGAATCCAGCTGTAATTTCAAACGGGCATGTTGCTCAACCATGATATTTAGGCGTGAGAAGTGCCAGGAAAGAGATTGATGTGATAGGAATTCTGATAAGAGTCTCCATCGCCCACAGGTAGAGCTTGGGGGCAGCTGAGCCTGCCCACTAAGAAGAGTGCCCCTCCACCGCAGCAGAAGACATAACACGCTTCCGTGAGAAACTGGATCATTTCATTAAGCAAAAATCACGAGTGGATAAAAATAGGTGGAGATGCAGCGATGAAGGTTGATGCAGGAACCACTGCTTTTGTTCCCCTTTAGCCAGGGAATGGGAAGAGAACAGAGACAGGGAGGGGGGAGGAAGAGAGAGAGAGAGAGAGAGAGAGAGAGAGAGAGAGAGAGAGAGAGAGAGAGAGCGAGAGAGAGAGAGAGAGAGAGAGAGAGAGAGAGAGAGAGAGAGAGAGAGAGAGAGGGGGGGGGGAGAGAGAGAGAGAGAGAGAGAGAGAGAGAGAGAGAGAGAGAGAGAGAGAGAGAGCGAGAGAGAGCGAGAGAGAGAGAGAGAGCGAGAGCGAGAGACAGGGAGCAGTATCTGCAGCAGCAGCAGCAGCGCGGTAAAGGAGAAAATCCAGAAAATAAATAAATAATTTCTCAGCAGCTCCTCATTCAGTCTCTCACAGGCGCAGCAAATCCAGCGAACGGCACCCTCTGGTGTGGCAGAGATCTACCAGAATGCAGTTGAGTGTTTCTGTTTCAACTGAACGTATGATCCTTTCTCTCACGCTCCACCTGATCAGTCTCATGCAGTAGCGAGTACTGCTGCATTCCCCTCACTGCTGCTCCTTTTTCCCCCCTTTATCTTCTCCTGTTACCTTGTCCAGATCCGCTATACTGCCTCTGACGGAGGACGGTTAACGTGACAGCCGCATGTGCCTGTCTCTGAAGGAGAGCAGGTGATTCTTCTCAGATCAGATGGCTTGGATGGCAGAGACTGAGATGTTGCCTTGGACTGCTGCAGCAAAAATTATGCTAATTAAAAAGCACCGTCGTGTAATAATGAATCCCGGACGGGTAAAATTCCAGCACAGTCTGGACCCCAGCAAAAAATAAATAAAATAAATACCCTTGCCTTGGAGTTTTGGTCTAATGAACGCAAGATAAAGGAGCTCTTCTGAAAGCATACTGTAGTCAGAGGCTCTGATCCAGTGAGGCACAGCATGTGCCTCTGTGTGTGTTTGTGTGTGTGTGTGTGTGTCTGAGAAAGAGAGTCTGTGAGCAAAAGAGTGAGGAGGGGGGTGGCGAGGGTGGGTGAACGATAGCAGGAGGGAGGGAGACACAGGAAGAGACAGCGAAAGAGAAAACAGGCAGCCACGGCGCAAGCACACAGGGAAATAGTGAGGCAAGTAAATGGGTTGTGTGAATAAATACATGCTACAGATTCACAGCGCTCCGGCTTGCAGGTCCTGGCAGTAACACGTAGGAATCATACTGCAGAGGAGGAGCCTGATTTAGGTGAGCTGTCAGAGCTGTTACAGAATGAACACAAGGGTATTGGTATGGACGTGCGTCTAACATAAGGACTCCAGAGCTACAACAGGCATGAACGATAGAAACACAAATACCTGTCAAAGCACTGCAGCTTGCTACCCTACACTAAGCAAGTTATAGGCGGTGGTATGTAATCCATTTTTATCAAATCAATAGCTTGCATCAAAATTCAATCTCAAAACTCTCTTTTCCCAGGATCGCACATCCAAACCTCTGCTGTTTCTGCACTCCAAATCAATTCGGTCTAA
The DNA here is from genome assembly GCA_015108635.1 of Andinoacara biseriatus. Classification (NCBI taxonomy): domain Eukaryota; kingdom Metazoa; phylum Chordata; class Actinopteri; order Cichliformes; family Cichlidae; genus Andinoacara; species Andinoacara biseriatus. The sequence goes on from VUQJ01009943.1 coordinate 36,546, forward strand.
GCCCTCAGCCTGTTTTCACCTCATATCTGTATACGAGGCAGCCCTATGTTAAAAGAGCTGGGTAGCTCTCTGCTCTCATGCTGCTTAACCATGCAGAACTTATTCCAGGCTATGACTGATCTGAGTTTCTGGGCTGCTCAGGTTTTGAATTGATGAATTGGACTATATTGACACTTGACAGGATGGCACACATTATCAGAAAGGGAGAGACAAAGTGAGGAGGAAT